>JAJTIZ010000285.1:0-30902 GCA_021365335.1 Phaeosphaeriaceae sp. PMI808
CTCTTCGCGATGCATCTCTTCGATAAGACCCAACAAATCTAAAGTGCGACAGAAGCGATCATAAAGACGTGCAACGAATCATGTCAAGACCTAAGTCTTACCTCGCATGCAATCATTGGTAAAGAATATCACTGACCACCTGATATCCGGGAGCTGTGCTAATTCAGAACAGAGTGAATGGACGCCGCACGTAGCGAAGCCCTTAACTTCGCAAAGGAGTTCACCTACAGTCTGGAATATAACGATACGGAAGACTATGATAAAGGATGTTGGCTAATGACCATGGAATGGATTGGGAAGCGCTAACTAAAAATCGATTCCGAGTAAATTTACCACAAGATTTGGTTCAGGTTTCTGATGGAGCAAGCTTCTTTGAGGCCGGGGAGTAAGCAAACCGCACGACGGCGTTGCCAACTTGATCCTCATTGGTCGTCATGGCAGTCGCTATTCTGTGATAAGGAGGAGAGACGTCTCGCCGAGCTAACTGCTATGATTTGGGTTGAGTATGTTGTAACTATCTGTTTACAATTTTGAAGACGCAGTAAAATAACGTAATAAAGGACTTTAAGGATCTGAGTGCGTTACGACGTAGTAACTAGAGAGAATAAAATACGCCGCATAGGCAGAACAGGCGTTAGGAAGGGAACGTAGCACCAACCACTATATTGTTGATGCGACGACGAGCTTCAGGAGCTATGAGGTAGTAGTAAATCCTGTAGCCTCTACATAGAAAATTTAAGCTGTCAAAATTGCATGCTCCATTTCGGCGCCCTCATCATTCCATCTGGCTGCTAATGTTGCATCCGGTGAGTGAATTCTAGGCATGAGGGACGAAATACAGCCATGAACAGACCCACTTTTGCGAGTTCGGGCCCAAGATAAGGAATGCATCTCGCACATCACTACAGCACAATAATTTGCTTAAAGTACGAAAGAGGGGCTATCTACGTCAGAAATACTGAGGACCGCTGCCTGGAGAATCGGATGCAAGGACTTGAAGTCTTCCTGTTGCTCGCAGCCCATGAACATAGGCAAATGGGATTGGAGTTTACGAGGTATATATAATAGCAGTATTATTACATGCTTTACAGGGGAATCAACAGAGAATATCCGCAGGTAGCGTTGCTGCAGGAAATGGATCTAGACTAAGCGAGAATCCAAGCATTTTCCATCTTCAGCCTCCGCATCTCTCTAAAGTTCCAAATACATTCCCGCAATCGTCAATAAAAAACTTCTCCCACGTCAACAAAGTGCATGTCCCACTATCATGTCCCTCTTTTTTCTTCATCTCCACAAGGTTGCTTAGAAATTCTCCGTCCTTGACACCTGAATGAATGGCACGACGTAAATTTTGCCAACTATTGGGGTGTGGCAGGTTCAAAATCGGGAGACATCCATCTATAAGAAACCGCGCGATGAAGCGTTCACACAGAAAGAATAGGTGGAATGCATTCCCATTATGCTTACCTATTAAAAGTCGTAACGCTATACCATGCATATACTCTAACCTCATTACAGAGCCGTCATCAACGCCATTAATGCAACAGCCATGGGTACCATCCACTCCCTCCTCACTCTCCCAGCTGCGCCAGTAGACATATCCCCATTTGGTCTAGTCTGTGTCCCACCGCCACCAGTTCTAGTAACCGGAACGGTCGTCCCACCCCCACTACTTAACACCACTACCCCCGTAGGGCCCACGCTAAACGTCGTCCCATCTACTGTAACAGCCGGATCACCCGGCCCAATCGTCGTCCCTGGTCCAAGTACTAAATCACCGTTATACATCGTATATGTATGCCCTCCAACCGTAATAACCTGAGTTGCTAGGGGAATAGGAATCGTAGATGTGCCAGCTGGACCAATGATTACGAGACCGGATGGACCGATAGAGTAAGTCGTTCCTGATATTGTGGCGGCAGAATCGCCAAAGTGGAGAGTTGTTCCTGGGGCGAGAGAGAGCGCGCCGTTAATGTAGGTGTACGTTGATTCACCGATGGTGAGAACTTGGGGGGTTGACGGGTCGCCGGCTGGGATTGGAATAGTGGATATTGCGCCAGAAGGGCCGATTAGTACAATGCCCGAAGGGCCGACGCTCATTGTTGTACCATCTACTGTAACTGGCGGGGCGCCTGGGCGAAGTGTCGTTCCTCCTACGACCACGCTTCCTGCAGGGTCGAGTGTCAGTGGCGCATTTCCCGGGCCTAGTGGAACAGTGACTGGGCCATTTCCAAACGGAATCTGCGTGCTGGTGCTTGGAGAGATAATGGTAAGGCCCGCATTGCCGACGCTGAAGGTTGTGGAAGAGATCACGACTGGTGCGCCGCCTCGAGTCAGCGTTGTACCCGGGTTGATGACGACGCCACCGGTTGGGTCAACTGGGATGACAGTTGGCCCAACTGTGACAACGGGTGGCGCTGGGTTTCCGGGAGAATTATTGGGAGAACCTGTGGGGTTTGGATTTGGGTTAGGCGCAGGAATTTGTCCTGGAGCAGGAATTTGTCCTGGAGCAGGGTTGGGGCGGTTGTTGCTTGGAGGACCATTAGGACTAGGAATGTTATTCCCTGGCGGGCGCTGAGGATTTTGCGGATTGTTTGGAGCAGGATTGTTATTTCCCGGAGGACCTTGTGGATCGGAAGTTGGCGGTGGCGTAACAACTGGAATACTTCCTCCTCCGGATTGTCCTGGCTTCGCAGGCGTAGACGTAACAACCGGAACCGGATCTGTAGGCGTAGGAGTCGCGCTAGTAGCACTCGAGAATAAATTTCCTACGCTTTGAAGAGCGATCGGTGGATCGAAGATGCCGTACTTGTCGAATGCACATGTTGCCCAGTTTGGATCCAGATTACGGATTTCGGGCGGCATGACCATAACGGGGAAGTAATCGTGCGGGAAGATGACGGAGCAAATCGGACGATTGTTCGCGCAGTACTGGCCACCATAGTATGCACTGAAAACCGTTAGTCTGACTTGGAACAATGATGGGCCATAGGCAAGACTTACCTCCACGGCGTGGGCTCGTTGAAATCATCATAATTCACCGACCACGGAATCAGGTTATGAGGATACTTCCGAACGCTATACAGCTCGGACGACGCAATTGTCACAATGTTGGGGCCTGGGCTCTTTCTCGAGATGATGTTTCCACAATTGTCAACTACATGAGGTTCCATCAGCGACAAATAGACATTTCCAGAGAACATGGTGATGCCGTCAACCACAGCATACGGACCAGTCGTGATTGGTGTATACGTCGTATTAGGGTTCGGAAGGTTCGTCGTCGCAGGCCCGCCAACTGGATCCCAAGTGCAATAATCACGACTTACGTTCGCTGTTGCGGGCCAAAAGTACAGGCTCATTCCGGCGTGGGCAAACGTGCATCCGGTCGAAACACAGGCTGAACACGACGGCTGCACGGGCATAGTCGTAAGTGACCTCATCGAAGCCCACGATCCGTACCAGTATTCGCTAAATGCAGACTTATAACTTGTCTGCAAGCTCAAGCAGCCGCTGAAGCCAATGCTACAATTCGGCGAAGGACTGGGGTACTTGAGCGCGGAGGTCCATGTTACCGGGTACTCCTCGTAGATGGCAGTTGTCTGGCTCGTGACTGTTGTGGGACCGGCATAGCAGATGGTATCGCACATGCGCGTGCAGTTATACTTAGTACTTGCGAAGAGCGTGGAGGTATAGTTGCGGGTGTTGGTGGCGGTCACAACCACAGGATGGGCTGAGGAATAGGCTCTGGAGGCCAGCGACCATGATATCTGCTGCGCATTGCAAAATGATGCCGTGTCGTTTGCTTGGCCTGCTCGCAAGTCAGTGCCGCGGTTTCAATTTAAAGGTGAGGAATGCAAAGTTTGGTAGGACTGAACACATACTGATAGTTGTCGAATTAACACTAATGCGGTCGAAAAGCAGCGTATTACTGCTTGCGAACGGAGTGGTCGAAGACGGCGCGCTGCTCGAAGTCGTTGAATTCGTGAAATCTCACTCCTGTCAGCACAACTCGTCTCGCATGGAAAAGTTATGGTGAAAACGCACTCGCCAGACTCTGCGCACCGCTCAACCAAGTTAGTGCAAACACACCACCCAAGCGAAAAACCAGCATGGCGATTCAAGAAACAAGCCTGAATGAGCAAGACGAAGGAAGGCTAAGCTGGCCATGGTTCGCGATGCTCTCGTCATCTTAAGTACGGAATCCTGCGGTGGAGAAGGAAAATTATGCGACGGCCAGTAATTATGGGTTATGTCAGAGGCGGAAGGGGCTGGATGCGCAGGGATGTAGATTGAGTACGGGGGCCGAGCCACGGACTCACGGACTGATATTAAGGTGTGGGCGTGTGCGCTGTACTGTGTATGTTCTGCAAGATACTCCGGCCCTTGCTATTGGTTGATCTCATGACCTGACTACTCATGATGAGGAGGGATTTCGTCGTGAGAGACTCTGAGCTGAACAAAGGCTGACATGAGCGAGCGGAGAGCCATTGCTTGATTACGAAAAGAGGACAGAACACAGAACGACCGAAAAGGTAGCGAGTCTTGCATCTCTTGGCAGGTGCACATGCGGCTAGTCTCCGATTGGGGGTGACCATCTTGGGGCCAAAACGCCGATACCCCCGTTAGCCCTTCCGAGTCCATGCCCAAATAGTTATATCTCTCCTCTTCTCAATCGCCGCCGGGTTTGCTCAATCTTTTTCACCGCAGAGGGAAATGCCATTCGATATCATGAAGTTCGCCCACTCCCAATCCAGAATTGCAAATTCTGTGGTGCGCCTGTAACTCGGTGGACAATGTTGTCTGGCAGTGATAGAAAGACTGAGCCGCATGTGGCGTGCGGGCCAAGCGCTCGTAACAACTAACCTCTAGCCTAAACGGCCGTCCCCTACCTTTGTAAGTTCTAGAGAGCGCTAACCAAAGCCCCGTTATACTTGGAGTTGCGTAGTACTACGAGACTAATTTTGAACCTGCATCCTAGTAGCGTGACACTATCAAACTTCGCGATCCAAGTTCGTTTAGGGTGAAATAAATTAGAGCTTAAACACTATGTTAGATCGCCTTTGGGTGCAGGCAACATAGTCTGGCATATCTGACGACTGCTAGAGGCGCTAAAGGCGTAATCACGTGCAAGGTTGCCTAAATAGGCACCCCTCTAGGATCTACAGACGACGTGCACTTGCGCCGTGATCTTAAGAACTAGTTAAATGCAGCGCCTAATAGTAACTTGTTATCGCTGTTTTATGTCAGCTGTCTAGCTTAAGTATAACTATAAGGTAGTAAGAAATCCGCTCCCGTTCTGGGGCCTCCTGGGGTAGATGGTGCGGCAAGACGCCCTGCATTATTATTGGACGCAGCACCTAGCAACGCGCTATTACTAGGATCGGAAATAAGCTCGGCACAAAGTCTCGTGTTTCTACTTCTACATATGGAGTGCTGAAGCTTTACAAACGCTTTAGCTCCTCTTTCCTAATCGCGCGTGATGGCATCTTCTATCGAGATAAACGATTCATGCATCCCAGCCTATCCCTCACGTCTTGTCTACGTTCTTGCGCCAGGATCGCTGGTGCGCCTCGGCCCCGATTTGGATGGAGCTCTCAACGCCGTGATAACTAGCCTAGAAACAGCCCTTGCTGGTCCAACGAAACCCAGCCTTTTCGCTATAACATACAGCCTTGCGAACATCACGATAGCGCCAGACTGCTACAAATCTAGCGAAAACATCCAGCTTCAGGTATTCCGATTGCGCCAGAAGAAAAACAAGCTATTGATCTCAAATATGCTTAGAGCAAATAAGTAGGGAGTATATGCTCCGAGCTTTTAGTGCTCAACCTTAAATCTGAGCTCCATTTTCTTGTGACAGCAACACAGGCGACCTAAACCTAACCCAACCCATCGACGGGTACACTATACCCATTTGCCACCCTAGACTCTATAAAACTTAGGTTAGGATAGGGATTAGGCTTCAATAATAGAACTAGCTATAGTAACTACTCCTACCCTCTAGTCTATGAATATAGAGTCTTAATTTGAGTTGGCGTTGTGGAGTTATCGCGTGTTGAACTGGGGGTGCGCGTTTCGCTTGGAACTGGTGTTCCTTCTTGGCAGCTCTGCTAAGTCAGCACAAGAACCGAATCAATACCCTTACCGAACTAAAAAAGAACCGTACCGCATTCGACGTTCCTCATTTTCAACTACACTTAACCCTCCCAGCCCAACTCGTCGTCCACTTCTTCTTCACTCGCCAGTCGTAAAGCTCATGGAATGCGACGGAAAAGAATCTCGTATCATCATTCGAGCCCGCGTAACAGATATACCAGGGGACTCATGTCGCCGCCCCATCACCCTTGGGGAGATATTCTGCACAAATATTCTTGGAAGGTCTTTCAATGCAGTAGTAACAGCGTCAGAATTTGATGCTGTTCATATTCCACATGGGTTTGATTCCGATAAACCAGTCAAGCGGTGGTTTATCTACGATCTCAACGTTGCATGCAATCTAGAAAAGCAGGAGCTACTAGCACGAATTCCACACTATGTCTACCAAGCTAGCTTGGTAGACAATCAATGGTAGGATAGCTCACTGGGTTGATTACTAGGTATACTTACTGTATTTAGGATACTTGTTAAGCGCGATACTTGGCTTCCTAACGCGAAGAGTTACTGCGCAATGTTCTGCTGGGGGGTCGAAGAGAACAAGAGATTGCAGAAGCACTAAGGAAGCCGTTGAAAGAAACAGATTTAATTGCAAGCGCGTCAACTATCAATTCATGACTCTTAAGTTCCTGCAACTATTCCTAAGGTGTCTCTGGTGGAGTCTCTCCTCTGCATGCCGGGCAGTCCCTCTCCGGCTCATCCTCTTGCGCCACATGCGCAACCTGACGTTGACCAGGAGGGCACGTAGTATTAGCGTTCATAGCTTGTCGGCATCTTGCAATGTGTTGGAAAGCAAAACCGTTGGGATTATTAATTGGGTCTCTGTGTCTCGCCGCACATCGAAAAATCACATTGACATCGTCGCACATCTTAATGGCAAGTTAGGTATAATTTGATAAGGAAAAACTCAGTGCTATACCTTTGAGACTCAATAAAAGCTTATATAATCCGTTCGCAATAAGTTCAGAAGGCGGCTAGAGATATCATCTACACCTGCTAGAGAAGTTGGAGACAGAAAGACCGAAGACTTTAGACGGCGAGAGTAGATGGAGAGCCTTTTGGAAGGAAGAAGGAATTGGGAATGTGGCTGCGCGTGATGATGAGGACGTCTTGCACAGTTCCCCGCATCAGCAGTCAGTCGAGACCTTCCAAGGGCCTTCGCTGACTAGTCCGGTCAGCCTTCGGAAATCCATCGGAAGTTGTCGGGCAAGCGGTATATTATTTCCCCAGTCCAGGCATCCACTCGAGCTGTCTTTCCAACAGATCCCGGCTCCGCAAAAATTCTGGCTTAGTGTTGCAATTGAGCTCGGCTCAACCTCGGGTACAGAGATATTGGGTATACCCAATATCTACGAGCTTGCCTCAATACAGAGGAGCGTAGCTCAATATAGGAGCACGCGAGTACGCATCAAGTAAGCGAGCTGTTCAAGCTTCCCGTGTATATATAGCGCTCTCTCTACATAGCTTCAAATCAATGATCCATCTCCTACTCATTCCTGAGCTGCTCGACTCACCACACAGTCTAAGTAAGGAAATGAGTAGCGCGAAGCGCTTATATAGAGAGGGTTTTAGTCCTAGCTATCGAGGTTAGTCAGCATATAGTATAATAGGGCGCTAAGCTATACTAGAGAATTACACCTAAAAGTAAGGTAATGCAAGGTTAGTATACTCTGCTATATCGTTAATTTTAAGAGGGTTAGTTCAAGCTAAAGTTAGACTAGAGTGTAGCTAATTTAGAGTATAGCGCAGTAAGGCTAACATGTAGCTTTCGTAGAAGGTAAATCTGCACATATTACAAGTAAGACGTACATAAACATCTTGGAGGCGCTAGCAGGGAGGATAGCCGACCCGCTCCGGCTATAACCTTATAAGGTAGGGATCACAATACCCATGGCGATTTACACTACAATCTTTAGCGTAGGAGAGCTGTCGTAGTTGCCTACGGAGGTCGCTTTCAAAAGTTCCGTCTGACGCTAATCAAGCCAAGCCACCAAAAACGCCACTAAATTACTAGTCTCTTGTCTCAGATCACTTTGCATGGGTGCTGTGTAATCTGTACTGCTTGTCGTATAGCATAATCAGATATAGGACAAATTAGTAGTAGTGTATTATAGTCTTCCGATAGCAGCGAGAATAGAGGTTTGCAAAAGCCGCACTGACAGACACGCTGGTTGCTGTAAACATCTCTATATCAGAGAAAAGACTTCTTTGTTGATTATTACTGTAGTGACAGTACTATAATCTCTAACTAGGCGAGACAGTACAAGTATAGTCGTATAGGCACGTTCTGACGTTAATTACACTGCTGAACAACCTAACTACTAGAGCTAGATAATGTTAAGCTCTCGCAAGATACTCCGTACAGAGGACAGTGCTTCGACTGGTTTAATAGCTAGCTAGGCATATATGTTAAAGTATCGATGGGGCCACTACCCGCGCCCCTCACCTGTGTGCACGGCTGGGCCAACTGAACGTCCACACCTCAGCCTACCGAGCGACATCTGCTTGCTGACAGCCCATGGTGTGCAGGGCGCTGTGCAGGCCACAAGGCTGAGTAGTAGCAAATGCTGCTGCCACGCTGCCAGACATTCGCATCACCAACATTCGCATTCTCTTCGCAAAGAGTGCCCGCGACCGCCCCTTTACCCTCATAGCAGCTCTCATCTCCCTCATAAACGCAGCAAATGGCGCGCCAGCTGCGCCGCGACGAGTACACGGTAGGATGGGTGTGTGCGCTGCCTGTCGAGCTGGCGGCCGCGCAGGAGATGCTCGACGAAGAGCACCACGACCTCGAGCACGACCCAGCCGACAACGACGAAAACCTATACGTCTTGGGCTCCATCGGCGGACACAACGTCGTCATCGTGTGTCTACCTGCCGGCCGGATCGGCAACAACCCCGCGGCGGTGGTAGCGACGCAGTTGAGGGCGACCTTCAAGGCCATCCGCTTTGCGCTGATGGTGGGCATCGGCGGAGGCGTTCCTAGCGCTGAAGCGGACATCCGGCTTGGAGACGTGGTAGTTAGCCAGCCGCACCAGACCTTTGCTGGGGTGGTGCAGTACGACTCTGGTAAGGCTACGCTGAGCGGGTTCGAGCGGATCGGGTCGCTGAACTCTCCGCCGCATGTTCTGCTTAGTGCAGTAGCTAAAGTGCGGGCAAACGAGCTGCGCGGGCAGAGCCAGCTCTCGACGCACGCCTCGAAGCTGCAGCGCATCGCCGCGTTTCAGCGCGCCAAGGCAGGGTCTGATGTGCTGTTTGAAGCAGCGTACGACCACGGCGGAGGGCTGACATGCGACTGGTGTAGCGTTGACAGACAAAAGGCGCGGCAGCCGCGCGAGAGCGAGGAGGAAGTAGTAGTGCACTACGGCACGATTGCATCAGGCAACCAGGTGATGAGGAGCGCGGCGGAAAGAGACAAGGTCAGCGCAGAGCTCGGCGGCGTGCTCTGCTTCGAGATGGAGGCGGCGGGCCTGATGAACAGCTTCCCGTGCTTGGTTGTCCGCGGCATCTGCGACTACGCCGACTCGCACAAGAACAAGCAATGGCAGCCATATGCGGCGGCGACAGCAGCAGCCTATGCGAAGTGGCTTTTGTCCGCTATCCCTACCGAAATCGTTGAGCAAAGAACTATGCGCGAGGCGACGAACGGTCCAAACTACTCCATATACCCAGAACAGCCTGACTTAAATGCTGCTCCTGCGGATCTGGTGAATTGGCAGGAATCTGTAGTCGATCTGCTGAAGGTACTTGACCTAAACTGTGACGAAAGGTTCCGCGAATGGCTTGCAAAGAGCCTGCACATACGCGCTGGTCCGAGTGGAAGCGAGAAGCAGAATAATGCTTTGCATAAAGCAATAATGGAGGAGCTTGCAGCGGGCGAAATAGAGTGGCGAGAGATAATGAAGTTTCGCCTGGAAGAAGGTCGTTGCCTCAACTGCGGGCGTCTAGGACACTGGGAGTGTCGTTGTGCGGCTGACTGCGGTAAATGTATAACCATCGTATAGGTTTATGGCTTTTCAAGTCAACTAATCATACTACCAGGCCTTTATCACAGACACAAAGCATCAGAATGTGGATATCCTGTTCGTTGTATAAAATGTGAGTTACTCTCTTATGGTATCGTGCGTTACTAACATAACGGTCTGCAAGGCAGAAAACTAGGGCACATGATCAAAGACTGTTCCTACACCGACTCGCACAAGAGCAAACGATGGCAGCCGTATGCCGTAACAACTGCGGCTGCGTGGAGCAAGGAAGTGCCGTCGGTGGTACCGCCAGCGGAGGTAGCGAAGGCACCCACGGTGGAAGAAGCGATGAAGGGTGCAGGCGTTCAACACAACGATCACATCAGCACAGATTTTGTTGATAATAATGACGTGACAGAACGTAACTCGCAGCCTTCGTCCCCTAAGCATTATTCTAAGCGAATTTCCACCATTCCAAGTACGGTATCTCACACCCATGGGTTATCAAATATGATATGGAGCTCGACTGGCAAAGGTACCGAGGCCATCACTGATTTCACTGATCATACCAAACATAATCTGACAGTTGGTGCTCAGGATGACAAGCAAGAAGAGCAACCATCGTCACCGGGCCCAACTACGGCATGTACGGTATACGCGCCATCCGCAACGTTGACATCACCTGCCGTAGGAAATAAAGGCTACATGACTGACCTTGCTGCTGAGCTTTTTGGAGTCGTCAACTGCCCCGGTATAACTAGAGATGCTCTGGATCGCACTTCAAAGTTGCTGCCAGACTTGCTTCGGGCTTTTGCAGTAAAAGTTGGTCATCAAGCTCAAACATCGATGCATCGCGACGTTATGTTCTACGTTCGAAGAGAACGTATGTAAGTCTATCCTGACTCGCTCTTGCCACCATACTTGGGCATTGTAGAGGGAGCTCTACCCACTCTACCCGGTAGGGTAGAGAAGGTGTCTCCTCTACTCTACCTGGGTAGAGGAGAGGAGAGGTGGGTAGAGCTACCCACCTCTACCCACCTCTGATTGGCCAATTAGATCTTATCATTTGATAAGATTGTAGGATTGTGGATGCTAAGGCCCTTGAGTCACCTAATTTTATTGATTCTGCTTAATATATATTGTGTTGACCAGTGATCTTGTTGGATTGGAGACCCATTGGGCTGGATTTGGTTGGACTGGATTGGATCGCCCATGTCTTGACTAGAACTATTCCTAATTGGGAACTCCGCTAACCATAAATAGTAATTTCTACACCCTACCCACTACTCTACCCACTCTACCCGGGTAGGGTAGAGGAGACCACTCCTCTACCTGGGTAGGGTAGAGAAGTGGGTAGAGCTCCCTCTACTCTACAATGCCCAAGTATGCTTGCCACCTGGACTTGACACTTACAATAGGCCTTAGGAGTGTACAAGAGTCGTTCCAATACATGGTCGACGACGTGTTTCAGCCCGAAGAGGCCACGAAAGCAAATGGAGAATTCGGCAAAGACGCGATAGAAAGATTTATGAAGGACAAGGAGAGGTATGAAGATGTTCCCGAACAATACATTGAACCTGAAGAACTCGGTCCCGACGCGGGTCAAAAACAGCAAGACGATAGTCCCAACAGTGGCATGATTCTCAACTTTATATTGCAAACTCCAGCATACAAGTGGCTTGTTGCAACATTGAAAAGAGAAACCACCTTGATGCGCGCATGTCCCGACCTCATGGGAGATATCGAAACTCAGATCCTACGTGTGCTGCCGTCATCTAGCAAAAAGGTCAGTAGGAAGACGTCATCACAGGAGTATAAGGCAACGTTCGAGCTACTCTGGAACCCCCTACAGTATCTCAAGGAGCATCAGTATAATGAGAGCCCAGAAGAAGCATTCGAGGGAGCCATCACACTTACTGGAACTGTTAACAATGCTCAAGCTCTGACTGCCCTTGAGTATCTTTGCCAAGTGTGGCCAACCAGCGGGATTCATATTATGCAACTGATCACTGATGTTGCATGCAGCGTTCCCGAACGCTTTGCCACTGGTGAGCGAACTTTTTGTCTCCCAATATGAACGTATTCTCATTCGATCCTTTAGCTAGCCTACCAGATGGGACAGAGCTTCAAGCTCGGATTGATGGAAGAAGATTCATAGTCATTGTGGTAGGCTCCAGCGTATCTCTCGCCGAGACTGGACAACAGCTTGCATGGCTCGGCGCACAATTTCGATCATCGCCAATCGAAACAGGCATCGCACATTGCATTCCGTTCATTCGAGAGTGCTATCCAATGCATGCTGGCCTTTCGGTTGTCTCACCCGAACAAAAAAGTCGGGTTGAGATCTTTTGTCAATTTGATTTCGAGGTAAGAGCGCGAGATACGATCGACACCGAAGCACCAGGGCACTGCTGGCACAATATGTTCAGCAATCCAATTCTTGTAGAAGGCTTCCCAATACAAAGCAAGCCTGAATCTGGGATAGGAGTTGAAATGCCGCTCGACTTATTGGCTGGGTTAGTCGGCGCCTCTCGGGCAATGGGAGTCCAAGGTAAGGTCGTACTGAAAGGCTTCGCGACCATGGCAGTTGTTGTGAGACGTTTAGGTGATCTGCTGATTTGGCATTTCTTATTCGACGAAGAGGGCAAGAGGATATCATATCTCGACGTTGCGCTGGATGAAGCTTGCGATATGGATGTCCATCAGATAGACAATGCTCGACATGTGGTTGGATGGTCCCGCAATAGCTCGTACTATGCTGGTCAGTATGGCTCAATGGGAAGCTGAACGAGACGCTGTTAACCAGTCATGTCAGGCGCCAAAGATGCCAACTATACCGTCGAGGGGTCAGGCCTCCCATCACCCCATGCGGGTATGTTACTTGAGAAACTCACTATCAATATCGGTAAGATTTTCACAGCAGGAGCGACTATTGCTCCGCGAGTCAACATATCTCGCCCCACTTCGTTCGCGACGTGTATGAGCAGAAGCTTATGTGGATCGAAAAGAAATACGTTATCTTATGGGATGAGAAGACTAAGAGAGGTTGGCTTGTCAACGGAACAAGCGCTCTACTCCATCTGGTGCGCATGTCACTCAAATTGTATGAGAAAGGCAATTATTGTGAAGAGCTTTCGTTCAACAAGAATAAGATGTGGAACGCAACAACATACGAACCTACATCTGCGGCCCAGGTTCTCAAAGACCGACGCAACAGAAATCTTGAAGTTTGGCCTGGCAAGAATGAGAAATTAAAGGAGAAAGAAACGAGACTCCAGGCAGGACAAGAGGTCAGCACGTTTGAGAAGAGAAAGAGAGCCAGTTACTCGTTCGAAAACTTTGTGGAGCAGAAGTACTCGGTTCTTGAAATTCTTATGGAAAGTCACAAACAATCCGCAGGCCTGAATGGCGTCAATCTGAAACCCCGAATCAGAAAACACCTCGAAGGCTGGGATTTCGCAGAGCTAGCTAGTGAGAGCGATCCTGAACTACGCGTTGCGACTTTCAAAGCAGCGGGATATGGCTGGGTTAATTTTGTTCACTCTATAAAGGCAATCACGCTCTTTGGCCGTGGATTTGGGGATATCATTATGCCATCGAAAGCTGAGAATATCTGTCCCCAATGGTCACAGCTACCGACGGGAGAGTATCATCTGGCTGCTAGTATGGCTGATTTGAACAACATCGTAAGAACGTTCGGCAAGACGCGTCAAGAGAGTATTGAAGTCGTTCGTGGTTATCTATGGCATTCTCCACACGACCCATTCGCGCTCTGCCATTGTCAGGACCACGGAAACTTCAGAGGTTCTCCCGAGCCATCCATCAAGCATCACAGCCCCGTACAGATGCTCTTTCCCAAACGATTGATGCCGTTTCCAAGAGCGTGCAAGCCACGGGACCTAAACAATAGTGGCGCGGTCGTCTTTGGACACATTGTGTCTTGGGGCTCTGGCCCAGTAGCGAACGATATCGATTATATTTCTAACGAGATGCAACATCATTTATATCGCGCAGATCCACAGGAAGCTGCCCTGGAGCGCAATATCCCAGAGATAAGCGTGTCTCTGCACTGTCGCGGCTCCAAGCCCCTGAGAAGCACATACGATGATGTGTCGCATCCTTTGCATTCCGCGAACACTATGCTGACGACGCCTGATGAGTCGACGAGTAGACACGCAGTTAGCCCTCTAGCGAAGAGGCGGAACCACGCGAATAATGGTAGTGATGAAGAGATGGAGGATGACGATGAGAGCTCGAGTAAGATGTGGTGGGAAACCAGCTATCCGTCGCGATACGTGCCAACAGGACAGACTGCAGCAGAAAATCTTAGCCTTACGCCCAGAACTGGATGATGATCAGATGACGACCCATACACTACTACATCTTCGGAGTAAAGGCATAATGACCACATTTGACTTCGTGCACCGTGCATCTATCTAACGCTCTATAGTTTATACTAGTTGGCAAGCTCGTAGATATTGGGTATACCCAATATCTCTATACCCGAGGTTGAGCCGAGCTCAATTGTAACACGGGTCCATGGTTAGGTGGCCTGCAACCTGCATCTTAATCTCATGTGCTATCTCAACGTCACCTCTCGTCGCACGGACCGACGGCCACAGTCTTACTCCATCGGTCTTAGTCTTCTATAGTGAATGCAGCGAGATTTACTCTTTCTATACAGTGACATAATCAAACACTGTCTAAAAGTAGACAAGCTTGTTACCATAGACAGTAAAAGATGGCCTCAATACAGAGGAGCGTAGCTCAATATAGGAGCAAGCGAGTACGCATCAAGTAAGCGAGCTATGCGAGCTTCTCGTGTATATATAGCGCTCTCTCTACATAGCTCCAAATCAATGATCCATCTCCTACTCATTCCTGAGCTGCTCGACTCACTACAGTACCCTATACCTATTTGCTACCCTAAAATAAAGTAATAAATTAGTTAGCCTCTATAGTAGTAGTAGTAGGAGAATTAGGATATGTATTTTACCTGTAACGTAATAGAAGGTATTGCAAGCTCTATTGCAAGGAAGGAAAGTTGTTTAAAGTACGGCCTAGTAGTCATATACATCGTGCGGGAATTGATAACTTATACCGCCAAGTACCTCTAGTCCCGATTCTTCTAATCCTATCCTACAAGCTACAATTAGGCAACAAAAATACTACAAATAGCGAGAACGTATTTTTTAGTAAATAGGGTTCGCGCCAGCGTCGCTCGTTACATCCATCGGAGCGGAGTCGAACATGGCATCAGCACACACACTTGAATACGATGAGAATTCTACGGGGCAAGCGGGTGGGAAAGCATAACCCGTTGCACGGCCGTAGCGTGCTTGATTCGCTTCTTTGCCCTCGAGGGGGTTATCGGCATGCAGAGATGGTCGGGCTCGAGGAGCGGATCTGTGCCAACGTCCCACGGCGGCGGCAATGGTGCAGGACTCCGTAAGCGTTTGCGGCCACGTTGATACGGGCCCGAATCATCGTCGGCACCGTAGAGCTGCTCCTTGTCCTCCAAGTCGTTACCTACCTCGTCACCGGCCTCGTCACCCCAACCCAGCTCCGCAGCGATGATAACGCCGGCATCTTCTTCGAGCGCCTGCAACCGCGGCCGCTTAGTCGGGCTCGGGTTCCTCGACCGCGAGCGCGAAAACTGCTTGAATATCTCGGGCGCCATCTCCTTCAGCTCGCCGCCCTTCATCCGCACCAACAGGTTGTCACTAGCTAGTCGCCGGATGGAGAGAAACTCGTGGTGAAGCGACAGCACCGTCCACGCGACACGTGCAAACAGGCAACGCCGGTCGATGCCCACCAGCTTCTGCATCTCGACGTTGTGCCACAGCGCGGCGAACTGGTTCGACACATCAGCCGTCCGCACCACGTACACAACCAGCCGGCCCCCCTCCTTCACCATCGGCACCCACGTGCCGGCGTCAAACGACCGGTGCAGGTCCGCCCGTAGCAGCATCCCGTTCAGCGCCGACTGAATCTCCAGGTCGCTGCTCTCGCCCATGTTGGTGTCCCACCACTCCCTCTCGCCCGCCGGGACCAGGTGCGCTTGCTCGCAGAAGTCAACAATGCCCGACACACGGCACGACTGGTCACGGCTCTTGAGGTCCTCCATGTAGCCGCCGTTACGGAGTGACGGCGGTGGGGGATCGATTGGGAGAGTGGAGAAGGCGGAAGGGAGGTCGGCGTCGGCCTCAGGTACGCGCCAGTGATCCCACGAGACGTAGACGGGGTATTTGTCTGCAGAAAGTGACTGTCAGCGGCGCGTGGCCATGGCGAATTGACTGTGGCTGTGACTGACAGGTGCGATGGCTGACAAAGTAGAAGACGTCGCCATCGGCGGCGACTAACGGCGCACCTCGCTCGCACACATTGCTGCCGTCGGCTGAGCGAGCGAACCAGCCAGTGCTCCAGCTATTATCAGAGATGATGCCGCAGATGATGAGAGCTGCATCGTAGTCGACTGTGTCGCCGTGGTCTAGGGCGGGCAGCTTGACGAGCGTGTTGTAGTCTGGGTAGTGGGGATGGCGCACAACGAGCGTTGGAACGCGGCCTTGGTGGCCAAACGGTGGTGTAGGGCGCGGTTTGATGGCGGACATGAGAGGTCGCGACTATTTTTGATAGAAATCAATAAATGACGATAGGATACTCTTTAGTTTTCGGCAGGACTCGGCCCCGCACCGACTTGGCCAGGCTAGGGCTGAGTCCTAACCTATAACAGTTAGATAAGCTATCTGCGCTGATATTCTTGGCAGCAGAGGGGCAGTATCAGAAGAGCCTTAAACCTGGGTCGGGTAAGCTGCTTGCACATTACGGAGGAGCATTTCAAAAGTCAGGTCCCCCCCCCCTACCTACGCACGGATAGTTTCAGGGATTAATCGGGCCAATACAACACTAAATTCTTGTGATCTACGTGTCCTTTATATAACCAAATTCTAGGAGCTATTTCTTTTCTATCTTATCTTTAATTCAAATATTCTAAATACTACCTACCTTTAATATTATAACTTATGCCTTAATTATAGCCTATAAGGCTAAGGGGAAATTAAACCCTAAGATTATAGTATTAACTAGTATTAAGAAGTGTATAATTAATTAGATTTACGCCTAGGTAATTAAGAGAGGCTTTAATCCTAGTTAAAGACCTCTTATACTCTTAGATAAATACCTTAAGGATTTACTATACTCTAGGAGACCTTCTAAATAGTAAGAAGCTTATAAGAAGGTTATTAATCTTATAAGATATAATTAGTATAGGAGAGAGAAGAACTATACTAATATTACTAGCGAACTTAGTAAAGATAGCTTAGATATATTAGCTACTACTATATAGAGAGTACTTAGAAAAGCTAAATTTAAGAAAATAAAGCTAATATAGAAACCTAGACTAATAAAGAAGATAAGGAAGAATTAGCTAAATTAGTATCTTAATATAAATACTAGACTATTAAGGATTAGAAGAATATAATTTAGTCTAATAAGATAGCTATTATACTTCTTTATTAATATAGAAGATATAGGATTTAGAGAAAGGCTAATAAGGCTTTTATAAAGAGCTATATTTATAAAAGATAGAAGAGATACTCTAAGTTTATATTCTAGGGTTATTTTACTTATAATAAGAAAGGGCCTTATTATTACTAGACTCTAGAGATAAAATAAGATAAGGAAGAAGCTTTATAGGTAATTAAAAAGATAAACTAAAAGTTAGAGGTTATAATAAAGGAGAAGTAGGAGCTTAAAATAGGTATAGAAAGACTAGGTCTATATAATAAGCCTAGAAGGAAACCTATATAGAAGTAGAATAAAAAAAATAGTAAGTTAATAAGAGGAAGAGGCTCTAGTATTAACTAGTACTAGTACTAGTTAATAATTATATAACTAAAGTTAATTCCTTTTATAAAGGATTATATAAAGGAGCGTCCTAGTACTTTAATTTAAGAAGATAAAGTACCTACTTATACTTACTATATATAAGACTATATATATAGTTAAGAGAAGGTAGTAAAGTTACTTTAGTATAGTAATTTACCTAATCTAAATACTATTAAGCCTTACTAGTTTTATATAAAGAGAGAGATAATAAAGAAAGGAGTACTAAAGAATAGAGATAAGGCTATACGTATATAGAAGAAGTATTAGAGAGAGTTACCTTAGGAGAAGATATAGGCTTAGATTAAATATATCCCTTTTTATATAAAAGAGATTATTAGGTTAGAAGGAGAGAATAAGTATAAAGAAGGTAGGAATATACGTAGAACTAATTAAATTAATTTACTACTAAGATAGCTTAGTTAATTCGGCCTAACTCCCCTATATAACTATCCGTGCGTAGGTAGGAGGAGAGGGACCTAACTTTTAAAATACTCCTCTATACCCTCCTATATATTATACTACTATATTAGGAATAGTCCTTATCTTTACTTCGAGGTAATTTAGGCCTATATTAAACTAAGTAGTATTATATTCTCTAAAATATAGTTAATATTATACTAAACTTTAATCCTCTAAGCTACTATAGTTCTTACCTATAATAGTAATTAATATACTTATCTTATTCTATTATAAATATTAACTATAGTAGATACTATTACTATTTTAATATTTCTATATTAATATACCTACCTAATAGAACTAAGAAATTTCAACTAGTAAATACTCGCTAAAATAACGGTTTTAGGATTCTTACTACTCTATAGGAGCTACTTACTTTATAGATTACCTATAATAGAAATAAATATAGTAGCTACTTTAATAAGCTTCTAAATTACTAGTTTAAGCGTATTATATTTAAATTAAGTATTTTATACTAGCTATTATAAGTATATCTTATACTAAGTAGTATCCTTATTAAGTAGAGTAATTTTACTAGATACTATAGTAAGTATATAAATATTTAGATTAGAGTATACTAAGCTACTAGCTTAAGCTATAGTATATAGGATAGAACTATTATATATTCTTAAGTACTAGGCTTATAACTATTATAAGTTAAGTAGCTTAGGAATAAGTATATTATAGTTATAGT
This sequence comes from Phaeosphaeriaceae sp. PMI808, assembly GCA_021365335.1. NCBI lineage: Eukaryota > Fungi > Ascomycota > Dothideomycetes > Pleosporales > Phaeosphaeriaceae > Phaeosphaeriaceae sp. PMI808. The sequence continues at coordinate 19,159 of JAJTIZ010000285.1, forward strand.
AAGGTTACTAGACCTAGAATCTATAGAACCTAATAGCGAACTAGGAGAGAAGTATAATAATAAATATATAGATAATAGGTTATATAATAATATAGATTATAACCTAGATACGTAACTAATTTACTAATTTATATTACTTAGTAAGTATAAATTAACTAATTAGAGATTTACTAATTTATATTACTTAGCCTTTATAAATTAACTAATTAGCTAAGACCTCTTAAGTATATAGATATACTATTATATATAGATAGAAACCTTATAATTAAGATTAATAACTTTCTTACCTATTACTTTTCTTAGGCTAGTAAATAGGTATAGTCCGACTTTTTTTATTTTAGCTATATCTTAGCCGAATCTAGTCTAAATTAGGAAATTAGTAAGCTATTTTAAAGAACTTTTCTAACTAAAATCTTTTATAATATAAAGTTTTTTTATAATACTTAAATTATAGAAGTTATAAGTATACCTATAAAATTAAACCTAGGTTAGGGTATAGTTAGGAATTTAGCTCTTCTATTCCTTATAGCTTACGTACTAGTATAGTTATTAAAAAACTTTATATTATAAAGTTATAGAACTAAATATAGCCTATAAAATAAGCTATAAATTACCTAATTCGGACTAGTATTTACCGAGATAATCGCTAACCCACCCGTTTACCAAGACTATACCTATTTACTAGCCTAACTTTTCTATATATTATAATCTCTATAGAGCTACTTACTTATCTACTACTAATAATACTATTTACTATTATTATATTCTTCCTATAACTTTAGTCCTAGTATATCTACTACTCCTAGTAAGTAGTACCTACTATACTTTAACTACTTAAGTTTAGAAATTATAAATATAGCTCTAAGAGGATTAACCTTAAGTAGAACTAGTTCTATTTAATCTACTATAAATAATAGAGATATTAAAGAGATAAAGTAAAAAATAGAAATTACCTATAAAATATTAGGAGATAGTAAAGCTAAGATTAAAATACTATAATTATAACTAGTATATTTTTAAGTAAACCCTATAAAGCTAGGTACTTTAGAGAAGTTTAATAGAACCTAATATTATACTAGTATTAAAGGTAAAGCCTAGTTATAGCTAGTTTAGCTAGTTTAGGAGTAAGATACTTAAGTATAATCTCTATATCTACTTTTATCTTATAAAGGATTAGGGATTAATAAATCTATCCTTTAATTAATCTATTATATAGCTACTATTTAGCTTAGTTCTCTACTCTTAGATAGAGTAATTTTATAAGATAATACTTACTTAGCTAAAGAGCTAAATTTAGTAGAGCTAAGTAGCCTAAGTAGGACTTATATAGTACTATAGTATTTAGTATATATACGATAATATATACTATTCTACTCTAGTAATTAATATTATTAATTATTTATACTTTTTAGTTATCTAGTATATTAGAGTAGAGCTACTATCTCTAATATATTTATTCTCTTTAATAGCTATTCTATCTTATAGGAGGTATTACTAGGTAATTAACTCTATATAACTAAATAATATAAGCTTTAAGAATTTATAGTAAATATAGCTATATACCTTAATATTAATACTAATAGATTATAAACTAATAAAGATAAAGTATTCTTTATTATAGCCTATTTTATAGGACGAGCTATAGACTAGTTTAAAACTTATCTATAAGAAAGTATAAGCTTAGAAAAAAGAAGAAGTTTAAAAATAGTTACTTTATTTATAAGCTATAAGTACTCTAAAAGATAACTAAATCTTATATTTAAAGATATTAACTTAAAATATATAGTAGAATAGAAACTATAATATATATAATAAACTAAGTTTACTTTATTATATATTATAGAATTTAAAATACTAGTAGTAAATATAAATTAAGAATAAGAAGCCCGTATATTAAATACTATAAAGAACTTAAATTATAAATTTACTATAAATTAATTTATATAAATCTACTTAATAATCTATAAACCTTAATCTAGTAGATAGTTATAATTAATAATTACTTCTACTTAAAGTAGAAAGAAACTTAGAGATAATTTTACTTTAGATAAAAGGATTACTATAGACTAGAATCTATATAATTAATAGTAAATAATAAAAAGCCTAGATTCTTAAATAAGAAGTAAGAACTTTAAAAGAAAGAAGTATATTTTAAGTATAAAAGAATAGGATATTAAGTAAAAGACTACTAAAGTAAACTTAAAATATAAAATATTTAGAACTTAAGAGTAGTAGTAATAAAGGAGAATAAGAAATTAAAAGAAGGAAAACCTTTAAAGCTAGTAGCTATAAGAGAATATAATATTCTATACTAGATAGTATATATAGAAGATATATATAATATATACTAAAGAAGTAAAGTATATAGTAGCTACTAGCTATAGAAGAATAGGCTAGTAGTAACCTAGATAAGTATAAGAAAATAGCCTATAATACTAGTAAAGGAAGAAAGCTTATCTATAGAGAATAACTTTAATAAAGTTATATCTATACCTATATAAAGTAGTAGAAGTATAGAAGATATAAACTTAAGTAATCTATAAGAGCTTAGGCTATTCCTTTAGTATATTCCTTACTAAAAATTATTTCTAATAAAAGTTCTTCTCTTAGGATCTAGACTTAATTATTATAGTATATTATAAACCTAGGTACCTATAAGAGCTTAGGCTATTCTTCTAGTATACTCTTTACTAAGAATTATCTTTAATAAGAGTTTCTTTCTTAGGACCTAGACTTAATTATTATAGTATATCTTATACCTTAGATACCTTATAATATAATATAATTATCTTTTATAATTCTTATATTCTAATAAGCTTATATATATATTATACTTTAGATACTTTATAATATAATATAATTATCTCTAATAATTCTTATATTTCTATAAGCTTATAGAAGAAAGAAATTAAGATAATACTCTTAGTATAAAGAATAGAATAGAAATTATAATAGTAACTCTATAAAGAGACTCTATATTATATAACTTAGGTAGTAATATTAAGTCTTTAAAGAGAGACTATACTATACCTTTATATAAAGAGTACCTCTCTTATAAAGATAGATTAGTAAGTATTATTTTATTAATTAACTTTCTTTCTAGAGATAACTATTATCTCTTTACTATCTATTATAATCTATAATAAGTACTATTATCTTCTAGTTACTACTTTATAGAAATAGTATACTACTTTAAAACTTATATAAAAGGAAATACTAAATATATAAGAAGTAGACTTATAAATAGATTAGAATTAAGTTAGAGTTATATAGACTCTAGATTTAAGTTAAGTTAAAGTTCCTACTTCTTTAGGTTAGATTAAGTTAGAATTATATAAACTTTAAGTTTAAGTTAAGTTAAACCTAGTATTATAGTTATAGTTTAATTACTAAACCTTAAGCCTATAGAACCTAATAGTAAACTAAAGAAGAAATACTATAATAAGTACTTAGATAATAGATTATAATCTAGATATATAATTACTTAGTAGGTTAGTAGATTAGTAGGTTAGTAACTATTAATCTACTAATCTACTTAAAGTTCTTAAGTATATAGATATACTACTATATATAGATAAAAACCTTATAATTAAAATTAATAACTTCTTTACTTATTACTTTCCTAAGTATAATAATCTCTATAGAGCTACTTACCTACCTACTAAATTATTACTAATACTCTTTACTATACTTATATATATTCTTATAACTTTAGCTTTAGCTCTTCTACTACTTTTAGTAAGTAGTACCTACTATATTTATAGTTAATTAGATAGAATTAATTCTACTTAAAGTTAATTCTCTTAAAGCTATCTTTATAATTTCTAAACTTAGGTAGTTAAAGTATAGTAGATACTACTTAACTAAGAATAGTATAATAATAGTAGAAAGTATTATCTATAGATTAGTAGGTTAGTAATTACTTTATAGAGATTATAATATATAGAAAAGTAATAAGTAAAGAAGTTATTAATCTTAACTATAAAGTTTCTATCTATACGCGAAGGTATATCTATATACTTAAAGAATCTTAGCTAATTAGTTAATTTATACTTACTAAGTATTATAAATTAGTAAATTAGTTATATAACCTATTATCCTAGTATTTATTATAGTATTCCTCCTTAGGTTTACTATTAGGTTCTATAGGCTTAAGATTAAGTAACTCTACTATAACTATAATATTAAATATAGAGGTACTTATCTTAAGATAAGTATTAATAGTAAGGAGCTTATAGAGATAATAGATTTAATATAAAGCTAAAATTAATTAGAAGTATTATAGTAATAAGTTAAGATATATAAGCTTTATAGTAACTATAAGCTTATATAACTTTAAATAATCTTATAGTAATAGTTAAGCTAGTAAATAGGTTAGAGGTAATATAGTTTACTACTAAGCGCTCTACCCTACTAAGTACTCTACTAAATACTAGCGCGATACCTATATAGTAATAATATATAATACCTTAATACTACTAAACTCTAAGACTCTATACTAAAGCTAATATATAGCTTACTATCTATAATATCTAAAGTAATTAAATTTAAAGCCTATAATATACTAAGCTAGTCTATAAGGTTCTTTAGAGAATAATATAGTAATAATATAATATAATATACTACTAATATAACTATAAGCTAAACTTAAAGTACTTAATAAAACTAGAGGAAAAGGTAATTATATAGTATATACTTAATAAATCTCTATAAGGTATACTACTCTTAAAGGCTAATATATAAGATATAGCTAATAGACTACTAAGAGAGTATAGTAGAAACTTTATAAGTAAGAACTAGGTTAATAGGTTTATTAAGTATACGCCTAAGCTATATATATACTAAAGCTATCTATATAATTATTAGTAAGCTACCTATAAGGACTTAGTAATTATTTATCTATAGTTTATACTAGTTTAGTTAATAAAGGAGAAGTATAGTATTATAGATAAAGATATATAGAATTTTAATAAGTTTAACTTTATAATAGATAAGATAACCTCTTAGCTTATAGTTATAGACTTAGATAAACTTAGAAAATAGAAGAAACTATAGCCTAGTAATTATAAGTAGGTTACCTATTATAGGTATACCTATAATAGGAATACCTAAGTTACCTAACTTACCTCCTATAGACCTAGATAGTAACCCTAAGGATACTACCCTAAAATATACTTAGACTATAGGTAGCCTAAGGAGGCCGACTATAATATAGATATATAACTAGATTAGTAGATTAGTAATACTTAGCTATTACTAACCTACTAATCTACGATCTATAGATTAGTAATACTTAGATATTACTAACCTACTAATCTACTAAGAGTACTTAAGTATATAGGCGTACTCTTATATATAGATAGAAACCTTATAGTTAAGATTAATAACTTCCTTACTTATTACTTTCTATAGTACTATAACCTTTATAAAGCTACTTACCTATAACCTAAACTACTAATAATACCTCCCTATATATTTATATATATTCTCTTTAACTTTAGCCCTAGTATCTACTCTACTCTTAGTAAGTAGTACCTACTATACTTTAACTACCTAAGTTTAGGAACTATAAATATAGCTATAGTAGGAATAATCTTAGGAGGAACTACTTCCTCCCTAACTATAAACGATAAAGATATTAAAGTAATAAAGGAGAAAATAGTAATTACCTATAAAGTACTAGAAGAGAATTAGAGAATACTTAGGGTATTATAAGTATAATTATTACGCCTTTAGAATAAGCCTATAAAGCTAGGTACCTTAGAGAAGTTTAATAGAACTCGATATAAACTTTAAGAATTCTTAGTAAATATAGCTATATATATCTACGTTAATATAGATAGACTATAGATAGACTTAGATAAAGTATTATTTATAGCTATATACTTAATAAGGAGAGCTATAGACTAGTTTAAAACCTATCTACAAGAAAGTATAGGCCTAGAAGATAGAAGGAGTCTAGAAATAGTCGCTATATTTATAAGTTATAAATACTTTAAAAGCCGACTAAATCTTACATTTAGAGATATCGATTCGAAATAAATAGCTAAGTAAAAGCTATAATAAATAACGTAAACTAAGTTAGCCTCCTAATATACTTTAGAATTTAAAGTATTAGTAGCCTATATAAATTAGGGATAAGAGGCCCTTATATTAAAATACTATAAAGAGCTTAAACTATAAATCTATTATAAATTAATCTACTTAAATCTACCTTAGGACCTACTAAGTATAATTAGACAAGCTATTACTATTAATAACCGCCTTTATCTATAATAGAAAGAGTTAAAGAGATAGTTTTACTTTAGATAGAAAGTCTATTATAGACTAGAACTAATATAGTTAATAGTAAATAATAAAAAATCTAGATTTATAGCTAAATAGTATAAACTCTAGAAAAAAGAGGTATACTTTAAATATAAGAAAATAGGATATTAAGTAAAAGACTACTAAAGTAAACCTAAGATATAAAATACCTAGAACCTAAAAGTAGTAGTAATAAAAGAGGATAAGAAGTAGAAAGAAGAAAAACTTCTAAAGCTAGTAGCTATAAGAGAATATAATATCCTATACTAGATAGTATATATAGAGGATATATATAATATATACTATAGTAGTAAGGTATATAGTAGTTACTAGCTATTAAAGAATAGGCTAGTAGTAATATAGATAGGTAAAGGAAAATAGCCTATAAGACTAGTAGAGGAAGAGAGCTTATCTATAGAGAGTAACTCTAATAAAGTAATACCTATACCTATATAGAGTAGTAGGAGTATATAAGAAAGAGATTAAGATAATACCCTTAGTATAAGGGATAGGATAGGAATAGTATACTACCTTAAAATCTATACTAAAGGAAATACTAAATATATAAGAAGTATAGGTATAGTAGAAAAATAAGACCCTATACTATATATAGATATAAGCTATATAGAAGCTATAAAGTTTCGCGAAAAAGAAGGAAATAGCTACTCTATAAGATACTTATATAAAGAATAGAGATATAGGTAAGTACCTAAAACTTACTTCTTAAAGTTCTAAGGATAGATAGAAGTAAACTTCTACGTAGAAGATATACTACCTAATAAATAAACCTAGGAAGAAATTATATACTTAGCTATAAAAGTTAATAAAACTACGTATAATTATATAGTAGTACGTAGGTAGATCCTAATAAGTAGTAACTATACTAGAAAGAATACCTAGAAGAATAAACTCTTCCTAGGAGATAATAAAGAACTAGACTTAAAATACCTAGTATACTATAAAATAGTATAGGCCTTATATATTCTAACTAGATATATAATATATATAGGAGTAAAGAGGACCTATAAAATAATACTAATTAAGGAAAACTAATACCCTATAATAATACCTATCCTAGCTATAGAAATCTATAGATAGAAAGTATTAGAGACCTAGACTAGACTAGGGTACTTAAGAATTAAACTAGGAATACTACTACTAATCGAGTACGTCCTAGGTTATATATAGTACTACTACCTATAGAATAAATATCTAAAATATATTTAATAGAAAATTAATACTAAGTATTAGCTATATTACTATAATTAGGAGTAAATTAAAGTAATCCTAAAGACCTACAGTCTACCTAATAGGTAGATATAGGAATATTAAAATTAGAGTAATTATTAATAGTAGAGTAATAAGGAATTTTATCTTATAAAATTTTATAAAAAAATATAAAGTACCTACTATTGAAAAGATACCTATAGATACTCTATATAATAGAAGGAGAAGAATTCTAATAACCTATTACCTATAAGACTAAAGAATAAAAACTAACCTTATAGGATAGAAAGGACTAGTAACTTTAATATTATAGATATTAGTAATAATAAAATTATTCTTAGAATACTTAGTTATAATAAGTAAACCTAAGTATTAACTAGAAAATATATAGGTTAAATACTTAATAACTAGCTAAGACTATAATATTATTAGCTATAACTAGCGATAATAAGAAAAAAACCTAGGAGGAAATACTAGTAGAGTATATAGACCTCTATAAAGTATTCTTAACCCTAGACGATAAACTACTAGAATACGTAGAATAGGACTATAGTATCCTACTAGAACCTAATATAAAACTAGGAATAGGACTATCTATTAACTTATAGAAAAGAATTAGGACTATTAAGAAATATATAGATAAGCTCTAAAAGGATAGATTAGACTATTATCCTTACTAGTAGGATACCCCTAATATTTATCTAAAAAGAATATAAAGAAAATAAGTATATATAGACTTTAAAAACTTAACTAATTATAGTTAAGAATTACTACTATTACTATAATTATAGAAATATAAGACTAATTAGTATAATTAAAATAGTTTATAACTAGATATCTAAAACGTATATACTAGATTTATATTAAGAAAGGAGAGGAATAGAAGATAGTACTAAGATATAAGTATAGCTATATAAGTACTAAGTAATACTATTTAGACTTATAAATATCTACTACCTTCTAAGAATATATTAATAATATCTATAACTATACCTAGACTACTTTATAATAGCCTACTTAGATAATATACTAGTCTACTTAGAGATCTAGAAGATATATAAATATATATAAATAGTATAGAAGTACTTAAATAAGCTAAACTCTACCTAAATAAGAAAAATATAAATTCTATATATAAAGTACTACTTCTAGGATTTATATTAAACCTAGAAAATAAGATTAACCTAGAAAATAGAGATAATAAAAATTAGCCTACCTAGAAAACCTAATAGACGTATAATTATTTATAGGCTTCTATAATTTCTATTAAAAATTCATTAATAATTAGTTAGATTAGATTAAACTATTAACTAACTAATAAGAAAAGACTACCCTTTAAATAGATACTTAAGTAAGAATAAATATTCTAAGATATTAAGAAGGAATTTAGGAAAGAACTAATACTCTAAATATATAATCTAGAAACTACTAATTATAGAACTAGATATTAAATAATATAATTATATAGTCCTAATATAAGAAGATAATAGGAAATAGAAGACCTATATACTACTACGCAAGAAAGTAAACCTACTAAAAGAACTATAATATATATAATAAGGAACTACTTATAATTATAGTATTTAAAGAATAGAGAATAAACTATAAGGAGTAATATTCTAACTATAGTTTATACTAACTATAAGAACCTAATAGGCTTTATAATTAATAAAGAACTTACGCCTAATAAAGGTATAGGCCTAACTCCTTATATCTATAACTTTAAGATTATCTATATAAAGGAATAGAAAACCTAGAGTAGATATACTAAGTAGAAGACTAGACTTTAAGGATAATATACTACTATAAAGTAAAGTAATATTTAGAAAAGATAAATAGAGTACTAGTATATAATAACTAAAACTAGCTATAATATAAACTTATAATATAAGAATCTAAATAGATAAAATAGATTAAAAGGTAATAAAAGTTTAAAAGAAATAGAGAATATTAAATAAATTACTAAGGAATAAGATAGACTTATCCTAATCTATAGATAAATCTATATACCTTAAATAATATAAAGGAATTTATTAGATAATTCTATAATTACTAGTATATAGATACTAGGAATTAAGAAAACCCTACGAAGACTAATAGAAGAATACTACTTTCTATATATAAGAGTACTAGTTATAAGTATTAGTAGAATATATAGACTACTACTATAATAATATATAAGATACTACTATATAGAGAACTTTAACTAATAGAACTAGTAGAAGACTATAGGGAACTATCTTACTTAACTTTATAGTTAAGCTACTAAAATCTAAGGACCTACTAATAAAAGTAGCCTATAATATAATCTTATAGTAGTAGAAAACTTACCTACTACGTATACTTTATACTATACCTAGAAGCTTTAAATATAGAATAATTTATATATATAATATTAAGAGATATACTTATAGAATATAGGATCCTAGATAAAATAATCTTAGACTAAGACGTTAAGTTTATATCTAAGTTCTAGAAACTACTATAGTAAAATAGGAATTAAACTAGGAATATTAATAGTATTCTACCCCTAAATAGATAGATAAATAGAAAGGATAAATTAGACTCTAGAATAATACCTACGTATATATCTAAATTATAAGTAAGATAATTAGGTAGTACTATTACTACTAGCCTAACTCGCTTATAATATATTATAGTATAGTAAGATAGGACTAATACCTTTCTTTATAAACTATAGATTTAAGCTATATATAGTAGTAGAACCTAGAGAACTTACTTATATAGCTAGAGAGTAGAGGAAATAGTAGAAATAATATAGGAAATCTAAAAATAACTAAGAGAAATACCTACTTCTTATACTATAGGATAGACGAATACTATAATAGGAAATATAAGAAGGACTAAACTTTATAATAGGAGAGAAAGTCTAGCTCCTATAAAAAAATATTAAGAGCTAGAGGCTAAGTAGAAAATTAGACTATATTAAATTAGACTATATAAATTCTAGAATAAATTACTCTAGTTAGCTATAAGTGAAACTACCTATAGAAATAAGAATATACTCTACCTTTTATATCTTACTACTAGAAAAAGTACCCTAAGATACTAAACTAGTAGCTTATAAGGCTATAACTATAGATAAGATAATAAAGAATAGGAAGTAAATAAGATTAAAGGTAATAATAGAGGAATAGAAGAATTACTATTTAATTAGCTAGAAAGGAGCTAATACTAAAGGAGAACTATAGGAAGATATATAGGAACTAGAGGAGAATCTTAACTCTATATTACTAGAGGACTTCTAAAATTAAACCTAGCTCTAACCTACTTAGTAGTAAACTAAGAAAGTTATTAAGACCTATTCCTAACTATACTAGCTAAGCCCTAAGAAGGATAATACTATTACTAGAGAGCTAATTACTACCTAACCTATTTACTATACCTAGAAGAGTAGCTTCTTCTACCTCCTCTTAATCTAACTTAGCTTTAAGTACTACTAACTATATAGCTAATCTCTTATTATTATAAGCCTTTAGTTTATAAAGCTACTTAAGAAAGTCTAACTCGCTACTAGCTTACTTAAGAGCTATACTATTAAGAGAAGTATCTTTATAAGCCTTCTCTACTCTATAATCTAGAGTAATAGTTTTTCTTATATATAGTTAATACCTCTCCTAATAGTAATAAGCTAGGCATAAATCTCTATTATTAACTTATACTTAGCTAATAATATACTAGATAATTTATAACTAGAATATATTTACACGAATATATACTTTATAAGTATAATATCCTTTTTAGAAATAATATAGGAAACCCTTTATAGTATAGTAAGGTAGAGTATTATTTCTATACTATTATATAGAATATAGTTAGCTAGGGAAAGTTATTTTAGGGTAGAAGTAGAAGGTATAGAGGAAGTTAACCTAGAACCCTAAAGTAGGTATTACCTTACTTATAATAACTACTATATAGAAAGGAATAATAAAAGACTAGAAGGGTTAGAAGAGAGAGATAGTATTATAGGTATACCTATAATAGGAATACCTAAGTTACCTAACTTACCTCCTATAGACCTAGATAGTAACTCTAAGGGATACTACTCTAAAATATACTTAGACTATAAGTAGCCTAAGAAGGCTAACTATAATATAGATATATAATTAGATTAGTAGATTAGCGATACTTAGCTATTACTAACCTACTAATCTACTAAGAGTACTTAAGTATATAGGCGTACCTTATAT
>JAJTIZ010000286.1:0-30718 GCA_021365335.1 Phaeosphaeriaceae sp. PMI808
TATCTTAATTTAACTAGCTAATACCTCTTATCTTAGCTAGTAGTTATAAATATTAATATACTTTAGTTTAATTTAGAGTTTAACTAGTTATTTAGTAATAAGCTAGATTATTTAAGTATTATTATACTAGATAGTAATATAGCTTATTAGTTATTTAACCTTTAGCTTATCTAGTAATTATAATATAAAGATAGCTTTCTTAACTACTTAAGATAGAGTTAGTAATTTAGCTTTAGTTATTAAGGTAGTAATAGTATCCTATTTATTAGCTTTCTATATAATAAGACTATTAAATAGTTTAATTATATATCTTTAGAAGCTTCTCCTATCTAGAGTATTATTAGTAAAAAAGGTATTACTAGGTATATAAAGTAAGTTACCTCTTCTAAGTTAAAGTACTTTCTATTTTATACTTAATAGGTATATAAATATTTTATTAGTAGCTTCTTAGTATATAGTATTTAGGTTTATAAGGAATTAAGCTAAGTATTATATTATAAATACTATATCTAGTCTAGTAGTTACTATAGTAAATAGGAGTAAGCTAATTTTATACTAGTACTTATTAATCTTAGATAGTATTACTAAGCTAGTATAAGGCTAAAGCTTAGAAGTAGCTATTATAGTATAATAGTAAATATCCTATTTATTAGTAAGCTAATATATCTTATTAATATATATAGTCTATAGGAGCTAGATAAAGTATTACTTTCTTTTCTAGATAATCTCTATACTAAGGAACTATTAGAGATCTACTTCTTTAGTAATAGTATACTTTTCTCTTAAAAGATTAGTTATCTTCTCTATCTCTTTAATCTTCTTTTTATTATAGGCTATAATAATATTATCTATATAGAAGAAGATAATAATACTATCTTTTACTATATAATATAGCTTATAAAGTACTACTTAAAAATTAAGAGACTTTAATATTAAAGTAAACTCTTTCTACTATAGTTATTAGATTTATAAGTAATTTAAGGTTAAACTTAGTTATCTACTACTAGAAGAAAATGTTATTATAAGACTATCTAAGACTATTTCTAAGATTATAGCTAGTATAGCTAATATAACTAGTATAGCTAATATAACTAGTATAGCTAATATCTAATAGTTTATAGTATTATAGATAAGTTATATAGAACTAATACTATTAAATAACTATATTAAGTTAACTTAACTACTTAATAAGAGATAGTAAATCTCTACTCTTTAAACTAAGAGATTTTAATAAGCTTAATAGAGATAAATATATAAACTAGTAGAAAGTATAGTAGATAGAAGAGGATATATAAGAAGTAGAATATTAATAGATAATAATTAAGAGCCTTTATAGGTAATTATTTATTTATTTACTATATTATTTATTTTAACGTAGTTTATAAGCGAGTAGCTACCCTAAGCGAGTAGCTACCCTTAATTTACTAGTAAATTACTACCTAATATCTCTTAAACGACGAGGTAGAATTAGCTAGAAATTCTACTTGTAATAGATATATATATATTCTATAATCTATTAGAATTAATAGTTAGTACCTTTAATATTACGTAAGCTATTAGAGCTTAAAGTAGATTTTTCTACTATTACTACTTTCTTATATAACTATTAAAGCTATATAGCTATAGCTTTAAGATTTTAGATATAGATTTTAATTATATTAGATAAAATTATTTAAAAGTAATATAGGCTATACTTAATTAAGAGTAGTACCTATAAGGGTTAGAAGGATTAAGCGAGATAGACCTCTATCTTAAATAACTTAGTTAATATATAAGATATCTCGATACAACTTTAATATAATATATAAAATATTTAGTTCTATATATAGAAAAGTTATAGCTAATTATAATTAGAATCTATAAAGTTATTTCGTAAAACCTAGTTTCTTAAGCTACTCTACTTCTTAAGCTAATAGCTTACGTAATATTAGAGGTACTAACTATAAATTCTAATAGATTATTGAATATATATATATATATTACTAGTAAAATTTCTAGCTAATTCTATATAGTCGTTCTAGAGATATTAGGTAGTAATTTATTAATTTTTACGAGTAAATTAAGGGTAGCTACTCTCTTATAAACTGCGTTAGTCTTTTATTATATATTTTTTTTCTATACTATATACCTATTAAACTACTAAACCTATTAGCGAAAAATATACTAAAAAACTAAAACCTTAGTACTTAATAACTCTATAACTATACTTTAATAAATTCTAAAAATGTAATAGATTACTCTTATATATATAATCTATTATTTATTAAATTTTTAAAAGGTATAGCCTAGTAGTTTAAAAGATAGTAAATTTCTTAGTAGGTAAAAATATCTTTTCTTAATAACTCTAGAATAATAAGGCTATACTCTTTAAAAATTTAATAGATAATAGATTTTATATATAAGAGTAATCTATTAAATTTCTAGATTTTATTAAAGCGTAGTTATAGAGTTATTAAGTACTAAAGTTTTAGTATTTTAGTATATTTTTCGCTAACAGGTTCGGCGGTTTAACGGGTTTAGTAGTGCTTTACGTTATATATAATAATACTTAAATAATCAAGTTAGTTACTAAAGAAACTACTAAGTATATTACTAAGCTTTAGTATATTATATCTAGACGCCCTACACTATACCTAGGAGCTCAGCTATCCAAAGTCTTATATGAGATAAGATGATAGAAGTTAGGTATACCCAATTTCTACTAAGTATCCAAGATCGCGAGTCCGAGGGCTTATCGCGTCATAGATGAGCCACGCAGGGTCGGTACCACTAGAGGACTACTCAACTACTCAACAGAGATTAATGGATCTCCACTTTCCGGGCAGAGAGGCCTCAGCCAGCCCGACAAAGATGGATATATAAACTAGCAGAAAAGCGTAGTAGACAAGAGGGACTAAGATCAATCAATCAATCAGTCGCTTCAATCAATCAAGTTTATCACATATATTTACCACAGTCCAATCTCATCTTATTTGAACAAATCCTACAACCCCTAAAATCTAACAAGTACCTTAAGGGGCAAGAATTGGCGATCTCGCAGTGGCGGTAAGATTGATAGCTTATAACAGAATCGCTTTTAAGCTTAAAGGTTTGCCACGCTTGGACCTTACGGTACCCAGCTGCGACTTTTGTAGCCTCGGTATATGTAAATGAAGCTGCACGACATCGTTGATATAGCTAATTTGTACTTTAGAAATGCCCAGCCTACGGAACAAGTAGTACTCGTCCTAGCTAACTCTAGACCAAGAATAGCTAAAAGATAAAGTAATTACCCTGGAGATATTAGACTTAAAATATGGCAGGACTCAGTTGTCTTAAAGATATCGTTGAATCATAACATTACCACCAAACAAGGCTAGCTGCTAGATACATCTAGTACAGGAAGACGAAAGCAGCGATAAGGAAAATAGCTGTCGCACGATAGCTTCGCTCAAAGAACCTAATGCAGTAGGATGAGACACTACTTGGAGATATAGATGTGGCGACCGGAGTTGATGTGGGATTATTCAAGCCGGAGGATGTCGTGATTGCCAGTGTCGATGATATAGTTGGATTCGTGTTGACTTTAGAGACAGACACAGTAGTAGCTTCGGAGAACTGCCCTACCTAGTCTCATTTTAGCATTTTTCAAGCGATTAGGATAATCGGACGCGGGACAAATTCTTACCAAAGAACTTGTAGGCGTCCTGGTAGATGTGCCGGCAGATGCGAGAGACGCTGGACCTAAGATCAATGAGGTTGCGCTTTTGTCGTTAGGAAAGCAGCTCCACCCTCCTGCCATTTGAACGTAACCGCAGTGGTGGCTGAGTGAATTGCAACACCACGTTCCTAGAGCCTGAGTAAATAGTTTATTACACGAAGATTGAGCATGGCTAAAAGAGTGTACCACATGCACAATTCTTAGGATTTGTCCTAGGCCAGAAAATGCTTTCTTCTACAGCAGGACTGATCGCAGCCGCTGTTCCGGTATAAAATGCGATGGTGAGGAAGAAGAGTGCAAACAACATGACTCTAGTGGCGATATTAAATTCTAAATCACAATTATGCCGAGGTAAAGTGGATAGACCTTGAAATGTTTGGGCGGTTCTTGAGCGTAATGTTGATGTCCAAAGCGAAGTGCGAGATCTAGGATTAATGTTAGCAAGAATATATATCTTCAATGCTAAAGGAGCAGGAAGGTCAGTCTTTTTGTTTGCTTACAATTAATATAGGAATGCGCGTTGACTGTGACCGCGGGCTAAGGCCTTGTTTCCTTTATCAGCAGCATGTTCCGTTGGGCATTCTGGCGGCGTTCACTTTGCGTAGGATCAGGATTGCGAAGCGGCTTGGCGGACGCAAACATCCATTCGCTTGGCTCGGTGCGTCTCTAGGCCTCATCCGGTTGACACGAATCCTCTTCTTGTTTTGGCATCTCTTCTCGTATCGACCTCTCTTCTGAACATCTTGTGGCTTTGGTAGTACGATCCATTTCGAAATATGCGGTCTTCTGATGTGGTGTTTTGAGCAGGAATAACTAGAATTATCAATGTTCGACCTTTTGCGAATAGATCATAATATCGGTAAATGAATTTGGATATACAATTGTTGGTCTGCGGAGAGCTGATAACCCACGTGTTACACTTTTAGTTCGACCTAGCAATAATACTGATCTCTATGTAGAGCAACGGAAACGGTGTATGCCATGGTATGTTCCGTCAATATTCTCAGCTCCTCGTTTAATATTCGGCTGCAGCTTTGAGCTAAGGAATAGTGTAGCGAATTGTATACGGTATGTTCCGTCAATTATTCTCAGCTCTTCGCTTACTGTTGGGCCGCAGCTCTGAGCTGAGGGATTGTATAGCGAATTGTATATGAGTTGGCATACCACGCTGCAGGCCAAGATATTCGTCCGCATAATGTTCGCTATAGCGCAATTACATATAGACTGATTGGTGAAGCCTGCCTGCAGAAACTAACAACCTTTTATATTTACGCCACAAGGAGACTGTTTCGTGATGATCGACATCACCGTGCTCACGAAATCACAATTTCAGCTCCGTCCTTGCCGTTCTGAGACTTTTCATTCAATTCCTTCATTACTTTGTTCTTCTTCTTATGCTCTTGAAGTAAAGCCTAGAGCAGATAAGCTTGAGTGATGGGTTCATTGCCTAAAAGCTATGATATTCACTATTTTGATCTTTCAGTGCGTGGCCTTTCTCTTGTCGAGATATTAGAAAGATGATGAAATCTTCGTTCTGGACTCGATTGCTGTACCTAACGATCTAGGGACTCTGTTATGCACAGGAATATTCCAAATTTCCCCAAAGCCTTTGCATTAACCCTGGCGCTATAACAGCAAGTAGTTATGGAAAATGCGATTCCATATACTCTGAATTCGTTGCGTGCGGCTGTACATCGACGATAGATAGGGCCGTGGGCGCTTCTTGTTTATGTCGCCAGGAAATAGTGAATGGAATCTTTGAGTAATATTCTAATTCCTGAGCAGATTTAATGGCTAACTTTTGTTGTAGCTGCGAGAATGAGAGAAGGTTTTGCGACGGTATGAGTACTGGAGATACTTGGCTGAATATCATCGACACATGGCACAGCAAATGCGACACCAAGATCACATTTGCTCCCACGACGCCCATCTTGTCCACATACTCACGTATCGATTCGAATATGCAATTCCGCCTGGGATGGCTGCGTTACCGAATCGGCCGAAAGGGTCAAGTGTCGGAGTTATACCGCCGACAAGGGTGAGCTTCGGTCGTGACTCCGCAAGACGAAAGTTTTAGCTGCTGCCTTTACTTGCAGCTATGCCGGGAATCTCTTTCTGCAGTGCGAAGGTATTCGTACTGTCCCAATTTTCTTTCCGTTATTCGACCATTAGTAAATGTATGTCTCCAGGGTGTTGGGTAGAAAATCTAACTAATCTATCTAGTTAGGCTACTTCTGCCGCACCAACTACCGCCAGCCTTACAGTAACAAAGCCGGCACTCCTGGGGGAATCACGGTCATTGTTCGGACCCTCTGCAACTCAGGAATCGCGGTCGGGGGCAGCAGTTCCCAAGCATAATTTGCTCGTCGGACTTTTTTTTGGGCCATTAGGGTTGGTTGGCATCATGTAACACAATTTATAGGTTGTTGGATAGCGTAGTTTAAGCAAGTAGGCACCCCACCAACTTTGCGCGCCTATTCAAGCGTATAACTCAACAACATAGTAGAGTAGAGAGTATATATTTGTATAATAAATCGAGTAGTAGCTTCTCTATTTTTCTTACACGTACATGAGTTATACCTAGTCTCTCTATACCTCTTGCAGCGCGCGCGAGCCTAGCGACTCAAGCCTACTAACGTGCCTCACTACATATGGGTGTTTTTCGAAATACCTTGAGCCACCTGGATCCGGTTAGCTTGCGGCCCAGGAACATCAACTCCCATAATAATTAGTTAGTAGCTTGATGCAGCCACGCTTTCTCGCTCCCACAACGTCCTTGAAGCTCTAAATTTTGCTGCGATCGCGTATACTGACTTGTTTCTTGGTGTTGCAGTTCCACCGCGCCCACTCTGCCTACGATGCCTGGCACCAGCCACCGCTTGCAGCCCAGCGTTCTTGCTGCCGTCCTCGACCGAATCGCTGCCCGCGAAGGCGACCGAGCCATCTATAGAGCTACTAGTGTTACCCGTAATACGATAGCTAAAGTGAGGTTAAGCTTAGAGTACTAG
The DNA here is from genome assembly GCA_021365335.1 of Phaeosphaeriaceae sp. PMI808. Lineage (NCBI taxonomy): Eukaryota > Fungi > Ascomycota > Dothideomycetes > Pleosporales > Phaeosphaeriaceae > Phaeosphaeriaceae sp. PMI808. The sequence continues at coordinate 6,709 of JAJTIZ010000286.1, forward strand.
GGCGTACCTTACCCGCTACGCTGCGTTCGACTTAGGCAGCCGTCGACGCTGCGGTAGGTAGAGCGCGAAGGACTTCAAGCTTACCTTGCGGGTAATCTAGGCGCATATATAGATAAGATAAGGGACTTCTTATATAATAAGTATGACGTAAGGATCTCGCTCGCGAGTATATTCAGGGAGCTAGAGGTGTCGGCAGGTCAACTGACTATGGATTAAGCGAGGTTATGATAGCTAATGCCAACCTGGATTAGCGCGTGCGCAGCTCTAAGCGAGCTCAACTCAACTTAGCCCCAATACAATATTTTTACAATACGTTAACATCACGTTTATAACATGTTCCCGCGCATACTATATAATACTAAAAATAGTTTATAAGACTCTAGTATAAAATATAGGTTAATAAAATATATTATAAGGATATTCTAATTATATTCTAGTATAACTACTAATATTATATTAACCTAATATTAGTACCTTATAGCTTAGGGCTATTTAAGCTTAATAGTAGTAGTAACCTAGTAGTAGAGGTTAGAGAGTTATTCTATAGGGCCCTAGTAGGTAATAGTATTTATAGGGTAAGAATATATTTATATAACTTTCTAAGTATATTCTAATTAATATAGTAAAAATTAGGTATAAGAGGTACCCTAAGAACCTATATTAAAACCTAGTATAGATATAGTAATATTATACTATATAAGAATACTAAGAGGTAGATTTACTATAGTATTCTTAAGCTATTAATAGGTAAGAGTATTAAAACGCGTTTATAACCTATTCTAATTATATTCTAGATTAGTACTAGGGAATTATAGAAGAGTATAATTATATAATAGATAAGTAAGCTACTAGGATAGAGTAATAGTACTAGCTATATTAGATATTCTCTAAAGATCTACCTAAAATCTAACTATTTAAGATTAGTACTAAGGTAAAATAGGTTTAGAAGATATTTTAAATATATTCTAATATAATTATAGCTTAATCTTAATTATATAAGTAATTACTTTAGGCGCTTAGGCTAGGTCGTACCTTATAGTATATATAAGGTATTTAATAGAAATAATACTACTAGTAAGTATATAAGAATATACCTATAACGCGTTCCTAATATATTCTAGGATATAAATTTAATTTTAATATTAATAGGTATAGTAATAGAGTAGATAGTAGTTAATATTATAAGAATATTAATTAGTAGGAGATTTAGCCCTAAGTTAATTACTAGTAGATAAGTAGAATAGGTTTTAATATAGGTTAAAATATATTCTATAGTAAATAGATAATAAGAGGTTTTAGTTCTTTAAACTTAAGGTATAGTTACTCTATATAAAATTAAAGTATTATCTACTTATATAGGACCTAATAAAAATATACTCTATATTACTATTCTTCTTATAAACCTTATATATAGGTAGGAGATTATTTTTTATAAGAAGTTAGTAGTATTTATTTATATTAACCTAAAATATATTATAAATATAATATAAAGACGTTTTAATAGATACTTACCTCTCCTTTAACTTACTCTTACTTTAAGTTATTTATTTAGTATATTAGTATAAGAATATAATTCTTAGGAAGAGCCTTATCTAGTAGTAATAGAGTAATCTCTTCTTCTATATAAGGCTATATATATAACTACTTCTATTATTTTAAAGTACATAGGGGGGAAGAAGCTAGATCTTAAATAGGGGAATACGTTCTAGATATATTTATAATATATTCTACTCCTTCTAATTAGCCTCTAAGTTTACTCTTAGGGTTTCTAGTTATTTAGTTATACTTAATAGTTTATTAAGAAGTACCTATAGGAGGAATTATTAAGGAATATAATTAGGATATATTCTAAAACTCCCTTAACTATAGATCTCTAGGTATAACTACTATATAGTAGAAGTAGAGAGTATTAGCCTTATTAGAGGTTAAACGCTACCTAGTCTTAATTAACTTAACCTTATATAATAGATAGGCTCGCTAGATATAATAGATTAAAGCGCTCTAATTACTAAATTTCTTCTAGTAGAATATTAGAATATATTATAAATATATATAGATTATATTTAAGTATATACTCTATATAGCTACTTATTATATAGGGTCTACTTTACTCTATAGAATAACTCGCTAGGGTATATAGTATATAAGCTATTAATATTCTTAGTAAATTTATATATACCTACTAGTAGAGAAGCTACTTTAGTATATTTCTAATATACTAGCTAAAATAGGATTAGAACGCGTTTAAAATATAATTAAGTTATATACTATAAGAAGTAGGGTATAGAAAAATAGAGTTTTTAAGTAAAGAATTTTTTTCTATACTAGAATATATTTAGATTATATTCTAAGCCTTTTTATATTATAATCTAATTTTCTCCTATTTAAATATAAGCTTCTCCTTTTCTAAGTTAAACTTCTCTCTTTCTAACTTAAGTTTTAACTTCTATATCTCTAACTATTCTTATTTAAATAAGAGTAATTAGCTTAAGAGTAACTAGCTTAAGAGAATAGCTTATCTTTAGAGAGTTCGCGTACTTATTAGGCTAGAATATATTAGGAACGCGTTTTAAATATATTATAATACTTACTTTAGTATAATAGTTACTCTTAATAGTAACTACGCTAGTAAGCTTAATAGCGATAATTATAGTTAAGTTTATAACTAAATATTTCGTAACTTTAAAGCTATCTATTTATTACGCTATAGTAGCTCTATAGAGCTTATAGGATTATCTTTATTATCTAAGATAATATAGGTATCCTTAAAGTAATTCTATTTATATTCTAAAGTTATTTTAGTATATATATATTTCTATAGTAATAATAGTCTATACTTCTTGTATATTCTCTATTAAAAGAGTATTAAGTACTTAGACTTAAAGTAGTATAATAGGTATAGCGAATACTATACTTATTATAGGCGTTAAACTTCTTTATATCCTAGAGATCTATTTAAGTTATACTAAAACGTATTAGTAATATATTATAAACCTATTTCTATAATTTACCTTACTTTTATATAGCCTTAATTAGGGATATATAGATACCTATTTAATATCCCTTTTACCTAGCCTATTTAGTAGTATTAGTATATAATTCTAATATATCCTAGACTTCTTTACTTATTTTACTATAATATTAAACTAACCTAGTAGTAAATACCTTATTCTTCTTATTCCTAGCCTAGTTCTAAATTATAGAAGCCTCCTCGTATACTAAAATATAATTAAAATTAGTTCTAATTATATTTAATTATTTAATCTTACCTATTAGTAAGTTATAAAGATTAAAATACTCCTCTCTTAATTTAATATTAAGGAGAGCTTTTATACGACCCTAGGTAGAATCTATATAATAAGGAGTATACTAAATTATAATATTAATACTCTTTAAGAAGTAAATATAGTAGAATAGAATATAAGATTATAGTTACTATCTCTATTCTCTCTATTATAGGTCTATTATATAGAGATATTAGCCTAATCCTATTAAACGTATTATAAACGCGATCTAAACGCGATATACTTTCTTCTTACTCTTTATCTACTTATTATATATATTAAGTATAGTACTATAAAATCTACGTTAATAGATATACTACTATTATACTAGCTTCTTTATATATTTACTAGTAAGCTTAAAGTAAGTAGTAAAGCTTAGCTAATATATTTCTAAGGAGTTATTATTAGTAATAATTCTACCTAGGGTAAGTACTAAAATAGGTTAAAATCGCGTTTAAAATATATTATATATTTTCACCTTATACTTATTATACCCTATATAAAATATTATAATTAAGATCTCTACCTATTTCCTATTTAACCTCTTATATAATATATCTATCTAAAATATCTTCTAATCTAGTAGTACTTATACCTACTTATTATAAAAATATACTATAATATTACTAGATATACTAGAGATATTCTACTAAATATATACCTAATATTATTATTAAAATATATTTAGAATATATTATAATTATATTCTTATAGTTTCTAGAACCTAGTACTTTATTCTCTACTTAAATATAACGCCTTCTATACTACTTTAATATAGGAAGTAAAGTAGCTTCTCTTATTTTAATATTAATAATATATAATCTTTATTTATAAATATAATATAAAGATCTTTAATAGATTAAAGGTTATACTAAGTAAGATACGCTTTCAATTATATAGAATTGAGAAATTACGCTATATTACGTTAGAAACGCGTTATAAACTTATTTTACTTCTTACTTATATCTTATTAAATCTAGTATAAGTATAGGTTAAAGTATTACCTTAATCTCTATAGTTACCTCTCCCCTAATAATATTTAGAGGTAGAGGTATATATATATATATTCTAAACGTAATTAGTATAAAGTATAGTACTTTAATAAAATCTATAGGTACTATTATATAGTAATAAACCTTATAAGACTTCTTAATAAAAGTCCTAATACCCTATAGGTAATTAATATCTAAAATATATTATTAATATATTAATATTATATTTTATCTTAACTTACTATATTTTATAGCCCTTAATATTATAGGCTTAATAATAATATATAACTATCCTAGTTAATCCTCTCTACTTAATCTAAACTTAAATAACTATTTTAAGTAATTAATATTAACTATATTACTTATAGAAGTAGTAAAGTACTTCTCTATATTTAATATATACTAATCCTAGCTCTAATACCTAATAAAATATAGCCTCTCTCCTATAAGTAGCTAATTAAGTTAGAAACGCGCTTAGAATATATTTAAGTAGTCCTCTATTCTTACTCTTTAGTGCTACTAGTAGAGTATTAGGCTATAGGTCTCTTTACGATAGAGGTAAACCCCTAGTTTATATTATTAATTAATTCTAATATATATACTATAATTATTAGTATAAGTATATTTAAAACGTAATTAGAATATATTATTATACTTACCTAATAGCTTTTACCTTAGGATCTAAATCCTTTAGGATATACTATAATCTCCTAAGTATATCCTAATATATATTACTAACTATAGTATAGGAATATGTTTTAAGGCTATCCTTAAGATATTTATAGTACTTAATTCTATAGTACTAATACTTATATTATATTATAGGTAGGTTATTAAAGAATAGAGAGACTATCTAGTTTCCCTTATAGTAGGAGACTTTTATATATTAGAACTAGAATACGTTTAGTATATATTCTAAATATAATCTATATCTTTATACCTTAATTATATAGCTAAGGATTATCTTATAGTCTAGTAAGCTCCTATTACTTTTCCTAATTATTAGAATAATATATACTAGCCTATTCTCTAAGTATTTAGGATATATAGGAACTATAGGGATATATTAGAGGTCTACTATAGTTAGTAGGCTTCTTTAACTACTACTAGTAGTAAAAAGTATCCTATTATTCTAGAATATATTAAGATTATATTTAGATTATATTTCTATTATTTTTACTTAGTTACTACTACTATTATTACTACTAGTTAGGTATATAGATAGAGTAAACTTGTTACTAATTTTAAAACTTAGGTTAGTATTAGTAGGAGTTAGTTACTAAATACTAAATAGGTTATATAGTATAAATAAGCTATTAAGTTAATCTATTATTAGAGAAAAGTTTATCTAACTATAAACTTTCGTTTAGTTAGGATAAGAATTTTTTTTTTAGCTAAAAGTAGTTAATATACTTATTATAGTTTAGCGCTATTATAACCTCGGTTAATCTATAGTTAGTTAACCTACTACCTCGAGCTAGAGAAGATAAGATAGTCTAGAAAGATCGCTTTAAAGAGGGTAAAGGAATAGAGCGAGCCTCTCTACTAACTATACCTCGCCTATATAGCTAAGCTCTATATAGTAGAGTAAATCGTTGTATTAGATAAGAGTAGTTATAATAAGCGTACTAGTAATTAAAAGTATAGCTAGTTACCTATTAGATAGCTAGTAGAGCTATTATATAGCTTTAAGCGCTCTAAAAGGTAGTTACTACTACTAGCTTTAATAATAGATAGTTATATAAGCTTTATAATATTTTAAGACTCTATTACTACTAAGATTCTAGAGGATTTTCTAGAGGTTTAGGTACTACTATATTATAATCTCTACCTAGCGTAAGTGTTAGTTATTATATTTAATAACGCCTCTATCTATTAATTAGAACGAGTAAAATAGCTTTACTAAAGAGCTAGAGTTATACTTAAGTATTTACTACTATACTTACTAGACTTTAATCCTATTAAGAAGTCCTTTAAGTAGTTAAAAAGCTAGATTAAAAGAAACTATAAGGAAGTAGAGAACTTTAATAACTTTAGGGTATTTCTTAAGTATATAATATAGCGGGTATACTATAATATTAACTATAGTAACTAGTTTAGAAAGTATAGCTATCCTCTAATAGTACTATAAGCTATAGTATATTTTAGAGTATATAGGAAGTATTATACACGCGAGTAGATAGACCTAGTATCTACTTAATATACTACCTATAATTATAATTTTTTAATTCTAAAAAAAGGAGAGCTATCTATATATATATATATTAATCTATTATAGTAATTATATTAAAATTATATAATATTATAGTATTATAGATATACCTATCTATTTAAAGCTTTATTTTAGCGTATCTAACGAATATAGAAAACCTTAACACTATAGCTCGTATAGGCTACTATTACTAAAAAGCTTAGGCTATAATATTAACTTTAAGTTTCTTCTACTATACTACTATCGCAATAATTAAGGAGTAAATTAATTAGTTCTATTAACTATTAAAAACTCTACTCGAGCTAGCTTATATATTAGAGCGATTAGGTAATCGCACTAGTACTTAAGAGCTAAGAGCGGTATACTTATACCGAGATAAGCTCGTGCGCTCGCACTAAGGAGAGCTCGGGCGCTCTTATAGAGGCCTTTTCGCAACAACTACTCAACTATATATTTACTATTATTTATTAAATTTTCTTATCTCTTTACTTATAATATTCTACTTACCTCTAGCTATATTCTAATAGTCCTTAGTAATATTTCTACTATTTCTTTATATATTTTTAGATAGTTAGAAGCTACCCTAGTACTATCTTAAAATACTTAAGCTATAGGCTTATTAGCGTCCTAGAATTATCTATAAGGCTATTAATATCTATATAGCTATTATAATAATTAAGGAGTAAATTAATTAGTTCTATTAACTATTAAAAACTCTACTCGAGCTAGCTTATATATTAGAGCGATTAGGTAATCGCACTAGTACTTAAGAGCTAAGAGTAGTATACTTATACTAAGTTAAGCTTATACGCTTATACTAAGGAGAGCTTAGGTACTCTCGTAGAGGCTTTCTTATAATAATAGCCCTCTAAGATAACTATTTTAAAGATCTTATCTATTATCTTATAGTACTATAGTATTATTTCTCTTAGATTATTAAAGAAGTTAATATTATACTTATTTATCTCCTCCTAGTAGTTAGTCTCTATTAGTACCTACCCTAGGAAAGCTTATACTATAATCTTAATAGTTTTATTAGTATTTAACTATAATTTATATCTTTATAGTAGCTCTAGCTTTAATACTAGCTACTTAATCGTACTAGTAATAAGTAGCGTTATTAGTATCTTTAAGTTATTATTACTACTACCTCTACCTACCTACACCAACTAATTTTTCTTGTATAATTACTAATCCTTTACTCTTAATATTATTAGCTATATACTATTAGATAGCTCGTTAAATATAGCTATCCTTACTACTATTACCTTTACCTATAATACTATAATATTCCTATTAATAGGATAGTAATCCTTAAAGTATACTAGCTACCTTACTATTAGTAGTAACTAGTAGTAATAAGGATAATTTTCGTAGAGAGTATCTTAATAACGCTATCTATCTTATATAGTAATAGTATACCTACTACCTACTTATTCTACTACTATTATACTAGTAAGTCTATCTTCTTAGATAACTATTATAGTCTATTAGCGAGTTATATTAATAACTATAGGTAGCGCTTACTACTACTCTAGTATAACCTTAGCTAAGGTAAAGTTAAAGTTAATATTTACTTACTCGTTAGTATAGCTATTAACTTCTATAATAACTCGCTAAAAGTATTACTAATTAGTCTCTACTCTATACTATAATTACTTTATAGATTACTTACGTTTAGCCTATTTACCTAGGTATATAATAGTATAAATAGATAAGACTTTTACTACCTTTAGCCTCTATTCTATAATAACCTTATCTACCTACTACTAAAGCTCCTCCTACTATAATAACTAAAGGCTAATACTATAATTAGTATTAGTAGCTCTAGGTATAAGATACTTCTCTATATTACTAATAGTAGCCCTCTATCTAATATATAATATAGGCTTATCCTATAGCTCCTCTATTACCTATTAGAGGTAATCTAAGGTACTTTAAAGTACCTAGTAATCCTTACTACTATAACCTTTACCTACTATAATAGGCGCCTCTAACTCCTTCTCTAACTTCTCCTCTAGCTCTAGTAGTAGATTACTAGCTTTACCCTTATTAGTATCCTTATTCTCTACCTCTATAAGATTATAAGCTTATATAGTAGTAGTAGTTTATATAGTAAGCTCTAGCTCGAATAGTAGGCTTTAATAACGTAGTAGTAAGGTTAGTAGAGGCGATAGTAAAGTAGTATAAGAGATATATCTAGGTATAGATTAGGTAGAAGCCTATCTAAGTAGGCGCCTCTAGGTTACTAGATTAACGCCTTAATTAAATAGCTACTTCGGCTTATACTAACGCTTTTAACTTATTGCGGTAGCTTAAAATTTAGGCTAGTAATAAGCTTAATAATAAGAAAAATTAATTTATATACTATATTATATATATAGGAGGCTTTATATATATATAGGGTAAGGTAATAGTAGCTATACTATACTACTAAGTAATTACTATAGGAGTTAATATTAGTAGGTATAAGCTAACTAGATCTAGGTAGCTTAAGGTATTTCGAAAACTATAATAGTAAGATATAAGCTTAGGTATACTATATCTATATACCTAACGCGTAGAGACCTAATATATAGTACTATTTCTTAATACTATAACTTAATAATAATAATAGGTATTAAAGAAGTAGTTATAGAGGTTGAAAGTATACCTTCTAGAAAGAAAATCCTATAGTTAAAAATAGTAGAAAAGTATACTATATCTATACGCGTAATATACTACTTTACGTAATATACTACCTAATATTAAAATAGCTTATTTAAAAATAAAGTTTTTAAGCTACTTATAATAGCTATTATTATAAGATATTATAGTAGAGTAGTAATTTAATACTTATAATTAACCTATACTACTTATATTTATATAGTAACTTAATACTATAGCTATAGCGCGTAGTTTTAAGTAGAGCTACTAATATAGCTTCTAGGAACTTCTTACTACCTATAGTATTAACTACCTATTTCTAATACTTAATATTCTATCTAGATAGAGTTAAAGCTTTCCTTTTACTCTTTTAAGATAATTAGAGAGCCTTTTTAGCTTTCTAAGCCTCTTATTAGTAGGCGCGTTTAGCTACTTATTTAGCCTTTTTAGCTTTCTCTTTCTCTCTTACTACCTTAGCTACCTCTCTTACTATATACCTCTTCTTAGCTATCTTAAGCTTATATAGCTTAGTAGTCTTCTTAAGCTTAAATCTCTTAGCTTTTTAGAGTTATAACTCTCTCTCCTTATACTCTATTACTCTCCTATAAGTATATACCTCTCTAACCTTAGTAACTAGATTATAGCTCTACTATAATACTCTTAGTATTATTAAAGATTAAGAGGGTTACTATACTTCTTATACTTCTTCTTAATAGCTAGTACCTCTTTAAGCCTCTTAATCTTATATTAGAGTAGCTAGATCTTAACTAAGATAGAGTAGAGTTATTATAAGAGGTAATAAGTAGGGACGTTAGAGCTTACTTTAGAAGCTTAATTAATATACTACGTATAGTACTTAGGTATAATATAAGATATTATATAATAAGAGGAAGTTAAATAATAGTTTAGGTTAGAAGATATATATTAGGGGTATAGCTCGTACGCTTAGCGTAAGGCCTCTATATTATACCTATACTCTAGAGGCTCTCTAAGCTCTTCTTAGGCTCTCTAAACTAGTAGCTTAGGTAGGTAGTACTAGTATTATAGGAACTATAGTAGTTACTATAATAGTACCCCCCTCTTATTCTTAAGCTCTTGCGAGGGTCGTTCATATAGTAATTATTACTACTAGCACTAGTTTTATATTATATTAGGTCGATTTAGGTTAGGTTAGTAGCTCTAATCTATTAGGGTACTACTAGTAGAATAAGTTATAGCTTTATTATCTCTTAGCTCTATAGTAGGCTCCTAGGATAGGTTATTATAACCTATCTATTTTACATAGTATTTATATTATTTCTTTCTCTTATTATAGTAGAGTCCTTTAATATTCTTAATAAAGTATTTAAGTTTATTATCTACTATTACTAGTATAGGTAGAGTAGGTTACTAGCTAGGTAGGTAATTAGTTCTAGCTAGATAGAGTAGAGAGACGTAGAAAATAGGGTATATCTTTATAGAGCTTAGTAGTTTAAGTCGGTACGCGTGCGAAGAGACCTTCTTAACTACTTAGTAAGGGCTAAGATTCTTCTAATTAAGCTTCTTTAAAGCTTATTATATTTATATATTACGCGTATTAAGCTAGACCTCGTCGCCTACCTAATAGGCTAGTACTAGTAAGTACTTCCTATTAGCGTATTCTTATTATAGGGCTTAGGCCTATATTATTTCTTCGCGGATAAACTAAATTATATTATATATCTTATTAATTATCTTATTAGTATTAGAGGCTTATAAGGCCTAGTAAGCGGGCCTTTTTATAGCTAAAGGCGGCTTAAAGCCTATTCGTAGATTTTAGCTATAATAGGCTATTATTAGGAATAGTCTAGTTAACTCTAAGATAGTATTATTTACCTTAAATTAAGTAGTAGGTAACTAAGTAACCTAATTATTTTACTAGTAATTTATATATACGCGTAAGACTTACTCTATTATAGAGTTTATAATCTCTATTTAGCTATTAGTTTCTAGGTAGTAGCCTATTAAGTAGTATAGGTTAATATTTAGTTACTTATAGAGCTCGTCCTAGAAGGTAGAGATAAACTATCTACTCCTATTAGAGATAATTGTACTTAGGAGGCTATAGTTTACCTAAACGTATTAGATAAATAAGCGAGTTACGTTAGGAGCTTCTATTCTAGCGCATAGGATTAAGTACTAGTACTTTAATAGGCGATTAACTACTACTATAATATTAGTATATCCTTCTAACTTAGGTAGGTCGATAATAAAGTTAACTAATATATCTTACTAATAGTATTTAGGGATAGGTAGAGGCTTTAATAGGCTATAGTACTTTTTATAAGAGGCCTTTAATCTTTAGTAGGTATAATAGTAGGCGACGTAATAGTAGATTATTTAGAATATATTTAGCTAGTAGTACTCTCTTTAGAGGATCTCTAGCATCTTACTACGACCTAGGTAGCCTCCTATAGGAGAGTTATACGCAGCGTATAAGAGCTTAATAATAAGCTCGTCGTAGGTAGGGATTATAAGGTATTCTTAGTAATATAGGCGATAATTTTATTCCTCGTACTTAGTAATAGTAATTTTCTTTAATCTTCGAGTACCTATTCTTATTAGATAAGAGGTATAGGTTAGAGATTATAAGAAAATAGAAATAAGTATAATTATATAATATAACCCTAATAAAGGTAAAATTAATATATAATAAAGTCTAGGATAAGTATATAAGGAAATCTCTATAGCTTATAAGATATAATAAGAATAGATAGATTAATCTTTTAAGATTAATATAATTTAACTTTTATTATATATATTTATTATAAACCTATATAGATCTAAGTACCTATCGAATACTATCTTAAATCTAATAATTAAGAGTCTTACTACCTTAACTAAAGCGAACTAAAGCGAACCGAAACTACCCGAACTAAATCGAATATAAATATAGCTTATATATTACAACGCGATCTAATAGTAACGTTAAAGAATAATACTAATTATATAGCTTAGATAATTCAACTATAATCTAGATGTGTAGCCTATAAAGTCTAGGATAAAATTAACCTAGATATAACAACTTAATTAATCTAAGAACTAGAAGTATTACCTCCTCTATTAATTACTAACTATACTCCTAGTGTAAATATATAAACTCTAACTAGATAGTCCGAGTTATCGACTACTAGACTTAAAGCCTTTAAAGAGGATCTTAAGTACTATAAGATTCTAGTAGAGCTATACTATAGTAACTAGTATCTATATAAGAAAGAGTAGTCTAGCCTCTAATATATCGTAACGTTTATCTAATCCTTAGTCTCGCCGCATCTACTACGTACGTACTATTTACTAGATCTATTACTAAGATAGTAGCTAATAAACCTAAAGTAAACTATTAGTATAGATAAACGTATCGAATAAGAGCGAGCTTATAATAGATATCTTATCTTACTTAAGCTAATAAGGAACGTATCCAATTAGGATAAATAGCTAGCTAAGTATAATTATACTACTACTAAAGCTAAAACCTATAACGTCGTAGAGTTATTATAGATTAATATAATTACTTAAGACTTTCTAGTAGCTATTAATAAAGTAGTACTAGTATAGTCTATAATCTTTTAAGATAGTAGCTAATTTTTATCTAAAATAACTTAGAAAGAGATAATAAAACGATTCTAAGAGTATATAATAGTAACTTATCCCCTTAAATTAGGGAAAAATATAGCTACCTTTATAGCTGATAATACCTTAGTATATCTCGCTAGCTATAGTAAATCTACTTAGAGTAATAATAGAGACGCCTCTCTTATAGAAACCGTGCTACTAAATACCTAGGGTAGACCCTATAATTAACGTAGTAGTAATACTAACTATAAGTATCCTTATAACTCTAAGACTAATATAGTAGATAGAGTATAATACTCTACTTGCGGTAAGCATTATAAACTAAAGGATTACTATTATATATACCTAGATATAGCCCCTAAATAGTAGTAGCTAAATAAGACTCTAAAAGAGCTTATAGACTATAAGCGTAAGAATGATATAATATTCTAAAGGCTTATAAGAGGATAGATAAAATATTATATAGAGTAGTAATATACTCCTAATGTTTAAGATAACTAACTAGAAGCTAGAGAATCTTATATATTAAAGCTACCTATACTATAATAAACAACTATATTAAATACCTACTATATAACTCGTTTATACTTAATTTAGGTTTAACCTACTATATTATAAATAACTATAGCCGAGTATATAACTTTCGCTAGCCTACTTAAGATAATTATATATAGGCTAGTAATATAAAGATATAGGTAAAAGGTTATAGCTTAATTAATCTAATATTAAAGGGTCGATCTAAGGTTAAAAGACTAGTCCTATATAATATAGCTATATACCTGGATATTTACTATAATCTTATATTATTTCGACTACTCTAGTAGAAAGGAGTCTAGTAGGATACCTAGTTAGAACTAATAACTCTAAATAAGCTAGATAGGACGATAATTAGAGAACTTATAGAGATCTATAGATAGTAGGTACTCGAGTTTTATCTAGTACTAGAAGCGTTATACTCTACTTATACTTACACGCTATAAACTAAAAAGACCCTATAGAGAGTAATAGCTAAACTATAGTATAAGAGACTTAGCTATCCTAGACTAGTAGTAATTAAGTACCTTGTGTAGTAAGCTTAAGGGGTGTACGTTAAAGGAGTAACTACTATTGAATATAACTCCTATAGTAGAGCTAAGATAAAGAGGTAGGTTAGTCGTGTACTACGAGTAATTACTAAAGGCCTAGGAGAGAGAATTGCAATTAACTTCTACTTATATAAGATATAGAGTATTACTAAAGAGAAGAGTTAAATATTAGCTATAGACTAATACTCTAGACTATAGTAGGACTTCTACTTTACTAATAATAGACTAGCTAAGTTAATTATTAAAATACTATTAAACCTTATTCTCTTCTTAAAGAATTAATATAATATCTTAGTAAAAGTTATTAAAGCTAATAATAAGATTATAATAGTAAAACTAGAAGTCTAACGCTAGCTAAACTTATAAGGTATTATAGTCGAACCTTTAGCTCTAGATATATAAGCTTAAAATAGTAGAGCCGAGTATACTAGAGGGATTAATAAGGAGAAGTTACGTACTATATAGCTTAACGTAAATCTACTATAGGAACTCTAGCTAGAGATTATATAAGCTAGAGTCTACCTTTATAACTAAACTCTAATCTACTTAAATAATTAGAAAATACTATATAAGGCTTTCTTTATAGTAGTTATATATAATAGAGGTATTACTAAATCTATCTAAAAGCTAAACTTAGCTTATCTAAAAGTATATAAGTATAAAGCGTTTATAATAACTAATAATACCTATTATAGAAAATTAAGGCTATAAAGACTAGACCTAAAAGTATAGATAGGCTATCTAGTTAGATACTAATTATTAAATATATATAGGATCTAGATACCGTCGATAGTAAAGATAATTAGTACTTATAACGTTATTTTTAATAAGTATATAATCTTTAATAGTAAGACTAAGGACCTTATAAATAACCTTATATATTAAACCCTATAAGAGATAGCTACTTATATAAGAATAATTGAACTCCTAATACTAAGTTATTAGCTAGAAATAGAGTCTTTCTATAAAGATAATATTAATATAGATATATTAACCTAAATAGATAAAGGAGACCAGCCTAGCTACTACTAAGGAAGGAAGATTATAGATTATTATCTAACTCTACCTCCTTCTCTACTACCTATAGTACTACTAGCTTAGCTAATAACTAGTAACTAACTAGAAACTATAATAACTTACTATAATAACTCTAGTATATTAAAAACTATACTATAGGTAGTAGCCTTTATAGCTAGTACTTAAGTAGGAAACGTTAGATAATATAAAGGAGAGATAATAGATAAAGCTAAGATAAAAAGAATACTCGCTAGAGGCTTAAAGCTATATTAAAGCTAACTCCTACCTCTACTAATATACTAAATAAACTTAGATAATTATCTAATAGGCGAACTATTTAAATAAGTAGAATAAGATTACTTAGCTAGCTATTAGTAGATAAGATTATAGACTAAAGTACTAGCTAAATCTATTAGACTATCTAGCTAGTAGATACTTGATTATATATAGGTATATACGTATAAGCTTAATAAATATTACTAGTTTATTAAATATAAAGCTAGAATAGTCGTTCGAGGAGACTAGTAATAGAATATTACGTTATAGGACACTTACGCTACTACGCTAGCTAGTCGCTCTTTTTAATTACTTATAGTAATTATAGCTAAATATAACCTTAAACTAAAGTAGTATAACGTAACTAATACTTTTATTTATACTACTATTAATAGAGAGATCTATATAAAGATACTAAAAGGCTATTAGAAGAAAGGGATATTACTTTAAGTCTAGAAAGCTCTATATAGACTATAAATATCGCCTCTCCTCTAGTAGAGAGAGTTTATATTAATACTTAGAGATATTAGCTTTTAAATAGTACCTTATAAGCTATACTATATAATTAAGGATAGTATTATTATCTTCTTTTATATAGATAATATTATTATAGCCTATAATTAAAGAAAGATTAAAGAAGTAGAATAAGTAATTAGCCTCCTATAGAAGAAGTATACTATAACTAGAGGAGTAGATCTCTAATAGTTCCTTAGTATAGAGGTTATATAAAATAGAGAGTAATAACTTATCTAACTTTTATAAGCTGCGTACGTGGATAAAATTAGCCGGCTTACTAATAAGTAAGATATCTACTATAATACTCCTATAGCTACTATAGAGATTATACTAAACTCGGACTAGGCGACGCTATCTGAAATTAATAAGTACTAACGTAAAATTAGTTCTCTACTATTTATAGCTATAACTACTTATCTAGATATTACCTTTATAATATTACGACTAGTATAATTTCTCTTAAACCTAAGTACTAAACATTAGGTAGCTATTAACTAAGTTCTTATATATCTATTAGACTTAAAATAGAGAGTACTATAGCTTAGAGGAGGCGACTTACTTTAAGAAGCTAGTAATATATCGTTTATAGATAATATACTAGATAGGAGAAGCTTATAAGGATATATAATTAAATTATTTAACGGCCTTATTATATAGAGAGCTAATAAACAAGATACTATTATAATGTTAATAACTGAAGCTAAGTTACTAGCCCTATTATAGGTAGCTAAAGAGGCGATATTTACGTTATAATTAATTAATAAGCTATAAGTTAAGCTACCTATAAGTTATATTACTATTTAGTGCGATAATACGTAAACGATTCAACTTATTACTAAAGAACTAGCTAAGCTTTAGACTAAACTAAGGTACGTTGATATCTATAACTACTAGCTATAGTAAGAAGTATTAGCCGGACGAATCTAAGTTAAGTATACTCTATCTATAGAGATAATAGCTAATAGCTTTACTAAGGTTCTACTATATAATAAATAGGAATACTTTCTTACTTAACTTGGACTTATATAGATAGGAGAACGTTAGGTATTATATAAAGCTCTACTTAACGAAATCTAATCTTAACTCGATAATATATATCTTAGTCTAGCTTAATAAGGGTCTTAAGCTAAAGGGGTGTATTAGATAAGAGGTATATAGGTTAGAGATTATAAGAAAATAGAAATAAGTGTAATTATATAATATAACCCTAATAAAGGTAAAATTAATATATAATAAAGTCTAGGATAAGTATATAAGGAAATCTCTATAGCTTATAAGATATAATAAGAATAGATAGATTAATCTTTTAAGATTAATATAATTTAACTTTTATTATATATATTTATTATAAACCTAAATAGATCTAAGTACCTATCGAATACTATCTTAAATCTAATAGTTCTTAAGAGGCCTAGTACTTCTTAGATAAATAGGTTAGTATTATATTTATTATTAATAATCTCTTAGATTAGTCGATCTATCTCTATTAGAGATAAGCTATAGGTAATAAAGAGATTTAGCTTTAATAGCGTTTTTAGATAAGCGTTTTAAGCTTCTTCTTAGGCTAGTTAGTCTTAGGATTATCGTATTAGTACGTTAGGCTTTTCTCCTTCCTTACCTAGCTAATAAGTAATTATAAAGTTAAAGCGAGATAAGTACTTAGACTAGCGAGCTTATCTATAACTTAGCTACTTTATTATTATAAAGTATTATAGGTTCTTATAGTTACTTAGTATAGTAATAGGAAGGTAGGTACCTTCTAGTTTAGGTCTCTAGTATTTAAAGGAGCGTATAATCGTAAGTAGCTCTTTATTATAGATCTTATAATTTCTCTTAGTAGAGCTTATTCTTTTTAAGTAATACGCGATAGGCTAGATAGTCTCTAAGGTATCCTTTTAAGATAGAACGCCTACTATTATATAGTTAGAGGTATTAGCTTCTACTACTATAGGTAGGCTTAGGTTAAAGTAATAGAGGATTAGAGTAGTTATAAAAGCTTATTTTAAGGCGTTAAACGCGTTGCAATAGGTATTATCGAAGGAGAACCTAGTATCTTTTCTAGTTAAGGATACTAGTAGTACTACTATATAAGAAAAGTTGTTAATAAACCTTTAGTAGAAGTTAGTAAATCTAATAAAAGCGCGTATATCTTTTATATTACTTAAGTATTCCTAGTCTTAGATTACTTAGACTTTCTTTAGATCTATTTTTACTCTACTTATAGAGATTATATAGCCTAGGTATATAACTTTAGATTAGTAGAACTTATACTTATTAATATTAAAGTATAGTCTAGCTTCTTTTAGAGCTCTAAGGACGGCTTAGACGTATTTCTAGTACTTCTTTAAGTTCTTACTATAGATAAGAATATTATTAAGATAAGTAGTATAGAAAATATTAAGAAAGAGGTATAAGACGTCGTTTATAAAGTATTAGAATATACTTAGTATATTTACTAAGCTAAAGGGAGTAACCAAGTATTTAAAAAGGCTATAATATATATAAAAGGTAGTTAGCTACTTATCGCCTTCTATAATATAGAGATAGTTAAAGGTAGTAATAATATTAAGTTTTATATAGTACTTAGCTTTACTAAGTTAGTTTAGTATCTCTTAGATTAGTAGTATTAGATACTAATTCTTAATAGTAATAGTATTAAGGGCTTAGTAGTCGACGTAGAAATAGAGACCTCCTCTTAGTTTCTTAATAAAGATTATAGGTGAAGTAATTAGGGATAAGCTAGCCTAGATTAAGCCTTTCACTAGATTATCTTTAAGGTACTAACATAGTATAAGGAGCTTATTTTAGGATATACTATATAATAGGCTAAATCTAGGTTACTTACTATCCTTAAGGTTAATCTTAAGGTTATATTTCTATCTCTTAGGTAGCTAATCTACTTTATATCGCGAGAAGACTTTAATTAAGTTATAGTACTCTATAGGTACCTTTATTAGTAGGTTAGTATAGGCCTTTAGGGTAAGGGCCTTATTAATATTAGCGATTAATACTATAAATATCTTATAGCCGTACTTCTACGCTATATATATAAGCGGGGTAGCTCTAATATAGTATATATCTAGGCTAGGCTAAGATATAAGGTCTAGCTCCTCCCTCTTAGCTTTTAAGACGCCTAAAGGTTCTCCTTTTAGTTCTATCTTAGGTTCTTATAGCTAGTGCTTTATCTTTAGTAACTAGTAGTTGTATTTATATTAGATAGTTAGGCTCGTACGACAAGGCGCGTTAGGGCGATGTTGCGTATTAGGATAATAAGATATATTAGGGCGTCGTACGTTAGGGCGATAAGATATATTAAGGTAGTAGATTCGGGTTCTACGCGTGTAGCGCTCTATATAGTATCGAGCGTTAAATATTAACTACTTATAATTATAGTTAATACTAACCCTATACTTATATATCTAGGGTTAGCTAAGAATTATATTATAGTAACCTATATTTATAACGTATAGGCGTAGGTTCTCTTTATAGGTTCTATATTAAAGGGTTAAATTAATAGTATAAGAGATTTCTCTACTATTAAGTATAGTTCTAGTAAATCTAGTTAGGTATATTATATAAGGTAGTAGCGTTTAGTTTAATTTTAGGTTACGCGCGAAATCTCTATAAATATATACTATACTAGTTACTCCTATATCTATAAGAGCTTTTAGGTCTTTTTAGTAGGGCCTTATTAGAGTAAGTATAGAGTTATTATATAGTATTTCTAGGTATCTTAGCGAGGCTTAGACTAGAGTTTAGTAGAGATTCGATAAATACGTAGTCTTAAGGAGTAACTTATCCTTAGGATAAGGCTTTTCCCTTATAGGAGTAGGAGTAAGAGTAAGATCTATAGCGCCCTTAGGACTAGTTAGAGTAGTATAATAAAGATAACGTTTAGTAGCTATAAGAGCTTCTAGGTTACTCGCATATAGAGAAGGAATATAGGCGTACGCTACTTAAGCGTATCTATAGTATAGGAATAGAGTAGTCGTAAGAGATATAGCCTTTCTTATTGTATTTAAAGTAACGTTCTTCTTTAACGCGCTTCTAGCGTTCTATAGAGCTAGCTAAGGCGTAGTTAGTAGTTATATTAATTTCTATAGTATCTAGGTCTCTAGGAGGAGCTATATATTAAGCTCTATAGTAGTATTAGTAGTTTAGTAGGTATTAGAGGTTATTATTATATAGGGTAATTAAGTTAGCGTACTTATTAAGCTAGTCTAGGATTTTAACGCCTATTATAGCGCGTCGTAATTCCTCTAAGAGGGAGTACTAGAGTTAATTAATCTAGGTAGCTTTATTTAAACTAGTATTAGTAATTAGCCTTTAAAACTTAGTAAAATAAGAAAAGAAACTCTTTCTTCCTTACTTTAGATTATTAAGTTTACTCTATACTAAGAGCTCCTTATTTAGGTCTTTATATATAGCTTATAGGAATTTAATAAATTATTCTATAATAATAATATTACTATCTATAAGTAGGTTTATAAGCGTAGTAGGATCTTATTTAAGGTAGGAGTAGGCGTAAATAAGTTTTAATTCTTTATTTAGGTATTAATTAGTATTACTATAGAGCTTATATTAAAGTTTAGTAATAAAGAGTAGTAAGTCCTTTCTCCTACTATTGAATATAGGTAGGTTAGGTAGTCGTTTAGTACGAGGCTAGGCCGTTAGCGTAGTAGGCGTATTTATTATTATAGGAGTTAAGCTATCTCTAGATAGTATCTTATTACTAGTATTAACTAGGTTACCCTTATTATTAGTTATAATAATAACTAGGGAAGAATTAGGCGTAGACTTAGTCTTAATTATTTTAAGCTCGTATTAGAGCTCCTCTATCTACTATTAATAGTAGTCCTCTTATTTAGCGAGGCTAGTATATAGTACTTTATTACTAGCTCTTAGCGCGGTAGAGTTAGCTTAAAGAGCTTATAGCTAGCTTAGGATTAATTATAGAGTATTAGGGTAATTCTAGGATATATTAGTTATTAGATTAGTAACGCAATATAATATTATAAGAGGTAATAAGTAGGGACGTTAGAGCTTACTTTAGAAGCTTAATTAATATACTACGTATAGTACTTAGGTATAATATAAGATATTATATAATAAGAGGAAGTTAAATAATAGTTTAGGTTAGAAGATATATATTAGGGGTATAGCTCGTGCGCTTAGCGTAAGGCCTCTATATTATACCTATACTCTAGAGGCTCTCTAAGCTCTCCTTAGGCTCTCTAAACTAGTAGCTTAGGTAGGTAGTACTAGTATTGCGGGAACTATAGTAGTTACTATAATAAGAGTAAGTAACTAAGCTTCTAGGTATCCTTCCTACTCTAATCTTTTATAGTAGATTATATAAGCTAGTCTAATTTTCGCTAGTTAGATCTACTTAAGATTAATATAAAGCTCTTTTATAACTCCTACCTATCTAGAGTAGTATAGGTAAACCTATTAAGTATAATACTAGAGTTAATAGGTAATATACTAGTTACTTTAAAAGACTTAAGTATTATCTTCTTTTTAAAAGAACTTATCTAAGACTTCTAAAATAAAGAGAAGAAGTCTCCTTTTATAATTAGGACTAGTACTTAGCTCTTATAAGTATAGATTAAGAGCTTAGCTAAGTATATAGTTAAGAGAGGCATAAATAATACTATATTAAGTAGCTATAGCCTATAAGTTAAATAAGGAGGAAAGATAGCTAGGATTATCTTATTCTAATCGTAATACTTAATAAAATCTATAGTAATATAAGATCTATAGCTATTAAGGATAAGTAGCTAATAAGATTATTAAGCTTTTACCTTAGTATAGCGATTAAATATCTACTTAAGCTAGGTAATACCTATATTATTATTTATCTAGCCTAATAGTAATAAGGTAATATATACTAAGTACTTTCCTATCTTAATATCTTTAACCTAGCTTAATTATATTAATCTAGAATCTAACTAATAGATAAGACTTAATAGTAATACTAACCTATTAGTATATATATATACTAGGAGGGTAATCTATTTATATAAGCTATTTTAGGTAGATACTTTAATATTTTTTCTCTCCTATATCTATTTACTAAAGACTTATTTTAATTAGCTAGTAATTCTAATTAAGAAGCTCTTCTTATCTATATTATATATATAATATAGCTTAATACTATACTTAGTAATTTTAGACTATAGGTAGTTAAAGTATAGCTTATATTTAGCCCCTAAATTAGCTTAGTAGCGATTACTATCTATACTAGTTACCTAGTATAAGATAAGGTAGATATTATATTAGTTAATAAAGTAAGTAACCTAGCTCTTACTTACTAGCTCCTTAGCTATAGCTAATATAAAATTCTATATTATCTCTTATATAGGTAGTATATATTACTCTATAAGCTCTTTAATATATTATATAAGCTTTAGCTCTTATTATAGGCTAAGTTTTTATTAGGTAGAAGCCTAGGCTTATTTTAGGCGTAATAGACCTTAGTATCTTCGCGTTAGAGTAGAGCGTATAATACTATATTTAGTAGTAATCTTTCTATATAAGAAGTCTTCTCCTAACTCTTATAATATAATTTCTACTAGCGCGTCGTTAATTAGGCTTATATTAGTAGAGTTATTAGGTATTAAAGATAAGGGGTTTAGTATTAGGTAGCGCGTTATATAAAGTAGCGCGTTACGCGTACGGATATAGTAGTATTATATACTTAACTTTAATGCGTAAGGTATAGCTTAGTACGCGTTCCTACTAAGAGGATATAGAATTACGTTATAACTTTAACCTATAAGAAGAGGTAGAGCTTATTAAGTATATAGAGCGACTTACTAAGGACTACTTACCCCCTATAAGAGAAATAGTATAAAATTTCGCCTCTAATATTACTTATAAACCTATCTCTAAGAGCTAGGTATCTTACTTCCTATACTATTATAATAATAAGCTTATACCTTAATAGACTATATCTATAGATCGCTAGTAATATAAGGCTAATTCTAGTAAAAAGTATACGCGCTACTTTAAGCTACTATATAAAAAAATTAAGTACTATAATATTAAGCTAGAGTATATATATAATATAGATAAGAAAGGCTTTATAATTAAAGTTATAGGTAGATAGAAGAGGATCTTTAGTAAAAGACTTTTTAAGAAGAAGTAGTTTTAGTAGTAACTCTAAGATAGTAATTATAAGTAGATAAGCTTATTAGTATATATTTACGTATATAATATAGCTCTCCTCCTAGGCCTTATATATCTAGTAGACTCTAGGAATATTTAGGATATCTAGGTAGAGGATATAAAAGTAGAAGAATATATAGCCTTCTTTAGGGTATCTTAGAGTAGCTAGTCGAACGATAGACTTAGCCTTACCTAGTTCTAGTAGGTATTTTAGCGCTTTATAGTAGCTAAAGCTTAAAGAAAGTACTACCTATTACTTATAGATAGCTATAGGAGTTATCTTATAGAGGAGTTCTTAGAGTATTACTATAGGTATAAGATTCTATTAGCTATATACCTACCTTATTATAATAGAGGCTCTATAAAGAGACCCTATATTACATGACTTAGGTAGTAATGCTAAGCCCCTAAGAAGGGACTGTACTACGTCTGCGTATAAAGGGCGCCCCTCTTATAAAGATAGTTTAGTAAGTATTATTTTATCAATTAACTCTCTTTCTAGAGATAACTATTACCCCTTTACTATCTATCGTAACCTACGACAAGTACTATTATCTTCTAGTTACTACCTTATATAATAATACTTCCTATACTAATAGTCTAGGGATGACGAATATACGCTCCCTACGCCGTACTATAACTAAAGAGGAGAGTATATATCCGATAGTTGAATAAGAACTAATACCTCCTATAGATAACGCGCAGCACGAGCGCATAATAAGTACGCCCGTAATAATAGATAAATATATTCGCGAAGTAACTACTTAACGCGATAAACTAATTAAAATCTATACTCTATATACTATTAAGGATGAGATTGCACGCCTAGAATAGGGCGCCTCTCCTACTACGCCTACTATAGGCGATCTAGAAGTAATAATTATTTCGTTGCGTAAGTAGGGCGTAAGCGACCCTATAGATAAAGTAAGGGTGAAACGCACCCTCTACCTAAAAGACCCTATAGAGTATAAGGGTAAGTCCCTAAAAGAATACTAGGAGTTCGTATACTTATATAAAACTGTATTTCGCCTAGACTCCTACGAATTCAAATATAATAAGTAAAAAGTCCTTTAGTCTATATAGTATCTTAAGGGGGATCCGCGTAAACTATAGTATACGTACTATAAGCGTAGCTTTAGCGATAACGAAATACTAACGTAGAAATATTTTAAGAACTACCTACTAGACCTACTCTCTAACCCTATTAATCGTAGTTTAGAA
>JAJTIZ010000287.1:0-30018 GCA_021365335.1 Phaeosphaeriaceae sp. PMI808
AATTAAGATATAGTTAAGAACCTAAGAGATATACTTAGTATAGATAGCTAAGTAATAAATAAAGTAAGATAAAAAGTACTATACTACTCTAAAGCCTATAAGATCTCTAAATAATTAGGATATATAGCTAACTAAATATAACTAAGCTACTACTCTTACTAAAATAGAAAGAGTAAGTAAGCTATAAAATAATTAAGATATAATAAAAGACTTTCTAGGCGCTATTTAAAAGGTCGCCTCTACGTAGGTAATAACCTTCTCTAGTCCTAGAGTAAATAGATAACTATATATAGAAAGGAGATAATAAAACTCTTCTAAGACTATATAATCTAATCTTATCCCTATTAAAGTAGTAGAAGGCTCTTAGGTTAGTATATATAACTAGTAGTAAAGCTAACTAGGATATATAGAGGGACGCCTCTAGTATATTAGATAATAGAGCGCTATCTACCTTATTATAGGGTAGCTAGGGGAGACCCTAGTAGAATTTATAAGTAACTAATTAAATAAGTAAGTAAACTCTTAAGAGTACTAGTAAAGAATACCTTACTTATAGGTAACTAACTTATAAACTTAAGAACTACTACTATATCTATACTAAGCTAGTACCTAAATTTTTAAGCTAAATTAAGCTATATTAAAGTTAGTATAGTTAAGACTAAAGTCTAATAAGAGCTTAAAAAGGATAATTAACTAATTAGATCCTAAAAAGCCTTATATTATAATATAGTTATAAATAAAAGATCCTAAACTCCTAACCCTATACTTAAGTAACTAGAAGGCTAGGTAATATCAACTATTAAATAAGGGATCGCTTAGTCTATATTTAATACTAGCTAACCTAATAAATACTAACTTAAGAACTACTTTATACTCGACTTAGGATCTACTATATATATATCTAATAATAAGTTATATTTTAAGTATATTAGTCCTCTAATACTAGGAGACTATATATAGGTAGATAATATAAGAATCTAGATTAAGGGATATAGTATAATATAAGTAAGAGGATACTATTAAGATAGCCTATTATAAATACTCTTACTTAAAGGAGTAGCTTAGTACCTAGATATTCTTTATAATCTTATATTATTCCAGCTACTAAGAAGGTAGGGAATCTAGTAGGATAATAAAGATAAACTAATAATACTATATAGGTAAGATAACTTATTATAGTAATCTTAAAGAACTTAAAGGATAGTAGGTTATTAAAAAACTAAGTCTAGAAGCGAATACTACTATAGTATTTTACTCTAAATAATTAGATTAAAGAGGGCTACTACGCTACTCTAGTATAAGAGATTAGGTTATCTAGGGCCGTTAGTAATTAAATACCTTATCTAATAATTATAAGGAGTAAGGATTATAGGTATTATAATAGTATAATATAACGTATATAGACGCGCTAAGTCGAAGAGATAGATATAGTAAGAGCTTTAGTTAATTAATAAAGGATTAGGAGAGCGAATAGCCCTAGACTTCTATAACTATAAATACAACTTAAATAATAAAAGAGTTAAATAATTATAATAAACTAATACTCTTACTTTATCTAGGACTTCTACTTTAAAGGTAATTAAACTATAGTATTAATTATATTACTACTTAAAATATTAGTTAAGTTTCTTTAAACTTAATTCAATATTACTATTAAAGTAATTAAGGCTAATAATAAGATAGTAATAGTTAAACCTAAAGTACTTAGGTACTTAATAATAATAGGAATTAAGGTTGAGCCCTATACTCTAGATATATAAGTATAAAATAGAGGAGCTGAACGCTTAAGAGGTATAATTAAGGAGAAGGCTTAAGTAATATAGTTAGACGCTAATCTTCTATAGGAGCTCTAGCTAGAGATTAACTAAGTAGCTATATACCTATATAACTAAATACTAAATTACTTAAATAAGTAGAGATTACTATACGAGAAGTTCTTTACCTAGGTAGCTGAACTAAATAGAATTATTATAGGTCTACGAAAACTAAACTAATCTTATCTAAAAGTATATAGCTATAAAACTTTTATAATAACTAATAATACCTATTAAGGTAAGTTAAGGCTATAATAGCTTAACCTAAAGGTATAGATTAGTTATCTTATTAGATACTAGTTAATAAATATCTATTATATATAGATTCTATTACTTAGGAGAGTTATTAGTATAAGAGATATAGTATTTAACGAAGAGACTATCTTTAATAGAAAAAAGGAGGACCTTATAGATAACTTAATATATAATACTCTTGAAAAGATTATAGTATAGGTAAGATTAGTAGAGCTACTAGCTACGTTATAAACTAAAACTAAGTCTTTCTACGAAGAAGATACTATAACTCTAGTAGACTAGTATAAGCCTTATCTAAGATACGAATATAGTCGAAAGATAATAGAGGCGTATCTTATACTACTACTAACACTACTACTAGTAGTATTCCTTACTTAATCAATTACTTATAATAAGAGGGAACTAGGCTCGGCTAAAATAGTTCTATAGGTAGCCGCCTTTATAGCTAGTATATAAGGTAGGAGCTTTAGGTAGTTTAATAGAGCTACTATTAATAAAGCTTAAATAAAGAGAATACTTACTAAAGATATTATACTATAGTTGAACTAGCTACTACTACTACTAAAGGCCTACTTAAATCTAAAGAGCTATCCTCTATATAAGCTTTTTAAGGAAGCTGAAAAAGACTACCTTAAAAGCTATAAGTAGATAAAATCTTAGGATAAAATAAAAGCTACTCTAATTAAACGGTCTAGATAGTAAATACTTAACTATATATAGGTATATATATATAAACTAGACTAGAATTACTAGCTACTTAAATATAAAGCGAGACTAGTTATTAGAGGAGACTAATAGCGAGAAATTACGCCTTAAGATACCTACGCTACTACGCTAGTAAGCTACTTATTCCGTATACTTATAGTACTAGCTACTAAATATAATCTAGAATTTAAATAATATAATATTATAAATACGTTTATATACGTAAAGATCGATAGAGAAGTATATATAAGAATGCCTTAGGGCTATTAAAAGCTAGGAGTAATACTATAAGTTAAGAAAGTACTATATAGACTCTAGATTTCTCTACTTCTATAGTAAAGGGAGCTTACTAAGATACTAAGAGAATATAGGTTTAATATAATCTTATATAAACTATACTATATAATAAAAGATAGTATAATTATATTCTTCTATATAGATAATATTATAATCGTATACTATAGGTATAGAAAAGATAAAGTAGAGAAAGCTATCGCCCTACTTAAAACTAGATACTTAATTACTAGAGGAAGTAATTTAAAATAGTTCCTTAGTATTAAAGTAACTTAGAACTAAGACTAGAAGCTTATATAACTCTTATAAGCTTTATATATTAATAAAATTTAAAGGCTAGCTACTAAGATTAACTAATAATATAATATACCTATAGCTATAATTAAACTAATACTACAAGAAGGACTAGCTACTCTATCTAAGATTAATAAGTATTAACGTAAAATCGGCTTACTCCTCTTTACTATAGTAACTACTAGACTAGATATAGCTTTCGCTACTTTATACTTAGGCTAGTAAATAGGTAAGGGTTAGGTCGGGGTTGGGTTAGATTACGTAATAACCTAACCTAACCTAACCTAAGTTTACTAGGTTAGTACTAGTAATAGGTTAGGTTAGGTTAGGGTTATATAGGCTCCGAGTTTAGGTTAGGTTAGTATAGACTAGGTTACCTTAGGTCTAAGTAATATATATTTCGTATTAAATATATTTTATTTTATTTTCACTAATAAGTATAATCGTATTATTATAGCGAATAATTATAGTATATATAAAATACTTAATACTTATAATATTATATAATATTATATAACCTAATAGGTACCCTAACCTAACCTATACCTACGCTAGCGCTAGGTTCGACTAAACCTATACCTAGGGCCTATACGACCCTAACCTAACCTAACCTAGAGGGGTAGGAACTCTAACCTAACCTAAACCTAGAGTCTATATAACTCTAACCTAACCTAACCTATTAATAGGTACCCCTAACCTATTTACTAGCCTATTTATACTTAGTATAGTTCCTTATAAACCTAAGTACTAAGTATTAAGATACTACTAATAGAGTACTCCTCTACCTTAAATCTATATAGGCACGAGTATTAGAAATAGGAAAAGGAGAAATACTTAAAGTAGCTAGTAATACCTTACTTACTAATAATACTCTAGACTATAAGAGTTTATAAGAATATATAATTAAACTATTTAGAGGCCTTATAGTATAGAGAGTAAGTAAATAAGATATAGTAACTACTTTAACTACTAAAGCTAAGCTATTAGCCCTCTTATAAGTTATAAAAGAAGCTATCTTTATATTATAACTCTTACGAGAACTTAAGGTTACTTAACTTAACTTACTAATTACTATTAAGTGTAATAATATATAGACTATCTAACTAGTTACTAAAGAGATAGCTAAGCTCTAAACTAAGCTAAGGTACGTTAATATCTATAACTACTAGCTTAGATAAGAAGTATTAAATAGAATGCTGTAGATTAAGTACGCATAAATAGATAAGATAATTGTAGATAGACTTATAAAGGCGTTACTACTAAATAAATAGACTAAGTTCCTTAAATAACTTGGGCTTGTAGAATAATACTATTCAACTCTAGATAACGCCTAACCCTAGCTAGAAGAGATATAAGACTAGCTCGAATTAATGAGTTTGGCTCTAGCTGATAACTGATGGTTTTTAGCTGAGGGGGTGTGTTAGATTAGATGACGATCGCGAGGCAATCGAGATGGCGATCGAGATAGGCACGCGCGCACGCGCGCTACTAGCTAAGCGAGCCAAGTTAAACCGCGCCGTACCAGCTCAACTGCGGGCATCTACTGCTAGAAAAAGAAGGCGTTATCATAAGACTATCTGAGACCATGCCCGAGATCACAGCCGGCATGGCCAACATGGCCAATATGACCAGTAAAGCTAATATCCGATGGCTCATAGCGTTATAGATGAGCTGCGCAGAACCGGTACTATCGAATAACTGCGTTGAGCTGGCTTAACTACACAACAGAGATAAGTGGATCTCTACCCTCCGAACTGAGAGACCTCAACAAGCTCTGTAGATATAGATATATAAACTAGTAGAAAGCGCAGTAGATAGGAGGGGTAGAACATCAATGGATAATAATTGAGAGCGTTTGCAGACAATTAATCAATTATTTACTGCATTATTTATTACAGTCTTTTATCATACACCTTGTTCCTATACTATACACCTATCTTAAATCCGATACTATTACTAGCGCTAACCTAGTAAACTTAGGTTAGGTTAGGTTAGGTTATTACGTAATCTAACCTAACCCCAACCTAACCCTTACCTATTTACTAGCCTAAACTAGCCTCTATATAGGCCCCTAAGAGTTAGGCTAAATAGTTTATAAATACTTAACTTATTATATATAGATAGTTAGAGTTATATAAACTCTAGGTTTAAGTTAGGTTAGAGTTCTTACCCTTCTAGGTTAGGTTATATTAGGATTATATAGGTTCTAGGTATAAGTTTAGTTAAACCTAGTACTAGTATAGGTATAGGTTAGGTTAAAGTACCTATTATATTACCTACTAAAGTATAATATTCTATAATTATTATTTATATTAAAATACTCTAAATATAAGATATAATAAGATAAGTAGTATAAAAAAATTAAAATTATTAGTTAGACCTAAGGTAACCTAGTCTATACTAACTATACCTATAACTAAGGCCTAAGTAACTCTAACTTAACTCTAACCTATAACTAGTATTAATCTAGTAAATTTAGGTTAGGTTAGGTTAGGTTATTACGTAATCTAACCTAACCCTAACCTAACCTATACTTATTTACTAGCCTAGATATAACTAAGATATTTTAATAGAATAGGTATTAAAGTAGCTTTACTATTCTCTTTTAAAGAAAGACTACTCTAGTTTAGGTAACTCTAGTATCCTTAGCTAACCTACCAAGGATTAGTATGTAGAGGGTTAGAATTACTACCGAAATGAGAGTTACATTTCAAGTCCGGCCCGCCTACGTTCTTAATAGCAGATTCAACGCAACCGGGTAGAATTGTGGTCCCCTTCCAGAAGGCTACGTCATGGGATCCATCACTATTGTCTCTCCAGCGCCAATTTGACATTCCCCCACAGTGCCCTATCGCATCCTTGAGAAGATTTCCAACATCAGATTTGAAATTCTTTATACCCATGATTTTGTAATTATCCCCTCTCGGATAAGTCCAAAAATCACAAGAATCTACTAAAGGTGGAGGTGGAGGTGTAGGAGTCGGCGAGGTGAAAGTGACTACATCACCCGTTTTCTGGGCATTCCAAGGGCAAGGATTGAAGGCTTGGGAAGGGTTATCTGTTGGCTTAGGTAGCACTGACCAGAATGTTGCATGATTGTCTCCACACTGGCAATATTCTTTCGGTTCTCGTGGGTCTCTTGGCATTGCCCTGATTTGAGAGTTAGCAGTGCGCTTCGAATTCCACGGGAATTCTCGTCGACTTACCCGTACAAACAATATGCTGGACCTTGGTCTTGGGGTGGGCTGTATCCAGGAATATTTTTGATATCTCCTCCCCAGAGTATAGGGATGGCCTTATTAATGTCGTCTGCTATTTGACTCAGACTGGCATAAGGCTCGGGCAGTCCATCGAGCTGCGTGTCGCCTGGGAACTCTTCAGAAGCGTCGCATCTGCAGCCTTTGTATTTGTCTGCTGAACATTTGCCATCATCGCCACCTTTGCAATCGTCTGCACTGCATTGTTGATTTGTCGATGGGCAGCATCGGCAGTTGTTAAGCGAACCCGGTACAGTACATAACAATTTGGTATCCTATTTCATAGTCAGCGTCAGAAGGGTGGTCTTGGCCAGATCTCAACTTACATCACCCAAACAGTCTTGAGATGGACAAGATAATGGCGCATCATTTGAGGGACATTTTCCTTTCTCGCAGGGACCTTCTATGATTTTAGTCAAACTCTTTAGATCTAATTTTTCAGCTTAAACCTTACAAGCTGATTGATCACCCGAAGTGCATACTTCGAGGGTATTACCCTGACAACTGTCACAGTCTGGCTTATTACCGGAATTCTTGCATAATTCGTCGTCTGGCTTTGCACCATCTGGCAACTGTGCTGGAGGCGCGAGAAGTACTGCTCCGGCGGCAGCGTTCTGGGCTGTTAAGGCTTAGTGATAGTTCAATAAGATTAAGCTAACAGTTTTGAAATACTTACAAGCTAGATACCATGCTACACCACCAGCAAATACTACAGCAGCTACTGTTTCTACTCCGCTGCTTCTATCCGTGGCCGTTGCGGTTTCGGTGAGGGTAGCAGTGATAGATGCTCGGAGATTCGCGTACTTAGATAGTGTCATCGGCTCCCATATCGCCGTCGCTGTGTTACCATCACCAAGGTCCGAAGTCATGGTAACTTTAGGGCTGTTGTCAGTGCCATCGTTGGTGCATTGGCAGTAATGTCCGCGACAAGGCTTATTGCCGCAACCTGTCTGGTCACCAGAGACAAGCAGATCATTGCAAATTCCCTTGTTATTTGAGTCACCTCCACACATGGAGCACAGCTTAGGGGGATTTCCCCATAACTCTGGGCACCATTGAAATGGTATTTGAGCGGGTCCCTGCTGCTGCTTCTCCTCGATGGGAGGCTGTGCGGTATTGCTACCAAGCTCGGTTCGGTGTGGAAGTGACCATGATGTAGGTTGTGCCTGAGGAAAACTTAGTGCTCTGGCAGCTGGTTGAGGAATTTTTGCAGCGAGTGCTTGGGAAAAAAGAGGAAAAAAGCATGCAAAAATAAACACATAGGATCTCTGCATGATGGCTAGAATGAAGCTTGATTGAAGATGAACGTCGATTGATGCTGATGATGATGATGCTCTGCTCTTATGTCACAGTCTATATACTAAATTTTTTACCACCACGATGGACCATCTTGAACTCATACCCAACACGAACGAACTTACTAGCTTACACGCTATGATTGGGAACTTGCTGCAGATTGTTGGTGTCTCATTCAGTTTCTGCGCCTCATAAGATAAACTAAAAATGGCGTTATATCCAACAATCTACGCCGCTTTCGTGTTTCAGTTTTAATCCTCCATACATGTATTCCACCGGAATATAGGACAGGTAGGCTGATTGCGCCTCAGATCTTACCCTTTGCGATACTATTAGTAAGCAGGAATGTTTTGAGGTGTCCGCGCCGTGTAAGCTGTAGTGTCCGCGCCTTGTAAGATATACTAAAAACGGTGTTATATCCAACAGTTTGCGCCGCTTTCATACCGCCTGGTAGATGCCAGGTTTGTATCGGTTCCTTGGAACGAAGCTCTTGCTCCCGCGTGTTAACGTTCCGCGTGTTCGCGGCCAGCGTATTGAAGCCCATGGTGTTGGGTCTCTTTGAATTTGATTTTCTCTAATATGTCGGATGTAGAAAGCCGTCAATTCCTTTAAACAATACCGATTTTCATTCTCAAAGCATTTTACGTTGAGAAAGCGATATCGGGTATTGCAGAATGCGAAACGTCTATGGACGGATGTGAGATCTCTACTCCTATGCTGACACTGCCTTCTTGCCATAATCTCACATGACCAACCTGGCTCTAGATTGTTGGTTGCCCCTTCCGTATCACAATGCGCCACTGAGGCAGCCTTTCTACAATCCATGCGACCGAAATTGGTATCCAACATCTATTCCAACGTCTGACCTAATCCACCGTACGAGCGAAAGTACGGCAGACTCGATGCTGGGCAGGACGGAGTATTACATAACCAAAGACCAGAATGAGGCACAGCCATCAGTATATATGCTGTCAGCAAACTTGCTATTGCTGAAAAGGACTGAGTATGCAGAGCTCCAGATTATCTACTATTTCATACTTACTACAACACGAGACTCGAATAGCAAATACCATATAACTACCATGGTGTTCCATCTACAACTTCTATCTCTTATGAGTTTACTCATGTCCAGTGCCTACGGTACTGTCGACTATAACAAATGCAGCCAGGAAAATGAGCAAGCTCTCAGGAATGCAGTCGATGATGCAACAGCCATGGCGGCAGGTAAGTGGTTAATTCTTGGAGGCATTTCGCTGCTAATCGTTGCAAATAGCTGCACGCGATGCCATGGTTTCACGCACGATCAACGGCGCAGAAGATGTGTTTAAGGCCGCATTTAATCCGATGATGCTGGACAGTGATGCGGATATGGTTTTATGTAAGTAGATACTACCTGTTGGGATCACCCTGCACAAGATGAGCTAATTTGGTTCAATTGGAATAGATTATTTTTCGAAGATTGCCAGCGCTAGGGATGGTACCTTACACCTAAAATTCTATTGCAACGAGGATCATGTCGTTTGGAAAAAGGGCCCGAATGGAGAGACCAGATTTTGGGACATGGATTTCATCAGCAACGGCAATAAGAAACGTAGAATGCCTATAGAAAGTTCAGCACACCCTAACCGGCCGACCGAAAAGCCTGGTAGTGATTTCTCCTATGTCACCGGAGGTAAGTAACATGCATCACCGCGCATGCATTGCTGAACGCCGTTCGGATTATCAATTTTCTTTTGTACTAATTTTCCCATCTAAATCTCTTCCGAAAAACAACAACATAAGCTTACTTGAACGGATAGGTTACAAATACGATGATGACTGGGATAGTTCGTTTGAGGCGCATATTTTTATTCAACAGCAGGAATTCGGCGACGACCCGATCCGCGACTCTCGAAGTTATTCGGAAATCAACAGGGATGGCATCAAAGGCAACTTCGCATACATGGACGCTATCCGGCCCAAATTAGCGAAGACGGTATTCCATGAAATGGCTCATGCGGCTGGAGGAAGTAAGTTAACCCTAGATCGCATTTCAGCTGCTGTGAAAGGCCCATAAGGAGCTTACTTCGCAAATTTGTAAGAATCATGCTAACTGGATTACGCAGCGATCCTGATTCTAAACCCCGACCCAAACCCCAAGGTCAAATATATACCGCGGCTGAATGTTCGCGATGGAGAGAGGACATATGGGTGGGAAAAGTGTTTTCAACGCCGCCTTGATGGTAAATCAAATGCCAGCGTTGCCGATTGTCTGACCTTTCTAGCCCAAGCCATTTATCTTCAACCCCAACTAACCTCAGTGAAGAAATGGTACTGGTCGACTGGTATCGTTAATACCGATAACGGGGCCCCTTGGCTTCCACCTCCCCCGAACAAGAGAGGTATTAACTTCATGGCGCCCTTGACCGGTATGACGTGGGTTGCTTGATTTTGTTTTCTACGTTGTAGTTTCTTGCAAGTTTTTGAAAGTCTTCTAGGGTAGACAAAGACAAACTATTTATTATATCTTAGAAAATTCCGAACCATATGAATGAATCGTGACGCCAACCATTCCCCACTATCATGTAAACTTTGTATCGCAACTCCAGCATCTTATATGGACGGCTTGGTAAACCCTCTTTCCGTCTAAATGAATGTAATACTAAAATTCCTCCCATGTAATATGAAAACGACAAACTAGGCTACAAATTTGAACCGGAGAATAGCAATCACTTGATTGTTGAGGAACCACACCGGTTTATCATGACTTGATAGAATTCCTGACAATTCGTCTAGAGCGTTTCCTAGAGATGTCGTGGATGCTAAATGCTGAACCATACTAGAAGAATCTATCATGCTGCTGACTTGGACGGCTTTGTTTTTCGTAATCGCACGTTACCTGTAGGGATCAAGACAGGTGGCGCCGGGGAAGAATAGACAAGAACATTCTGCTGACAGATCTTCTTCTTCACCATCTTTATGTCTAGCGCACTCTTCAATCTTCGCTGCAGTTCCTATACCCCAACTCCCATCTTTGCGTATCCCACCTGTGTATGATAGATATTTACTTTTGTCGGGTGAATAAGCACAGATTCGGCAGCCGCGTGCCACTGCACTTGAGCATGACCTGCAATGCCAGCAATGCTGGCAATGCTCCGCCTGTTTCGCGTCGGCACATTCGCATGGACGGCAGTTGTCGAATTTACAGGAAACGCCTATATGAGTATGGCCAGGCTCCTAATAACTAAGTGAGTAAGGCGTTATTTTAGAGTGATGCACTGCCTACGTCGTGGTTGAGAATTCTATTGTCTGTTTTTCGTGGTGATTCCATCTTGGAAAGTTTGCGCAAGGTAAGGTAAGGAGTTAAGGTAAATTTGGACACGGAGCGCTTGCTAGTTAGGGCCTGTTCGGTGCGGCGCGCTTACAAAGCCATATTTGGGTCGCCCTGGGCCTCCTGTTCGGTAACTCTGCCAGTCCTCAACACATCAGCGCAGGTGTCCTGACGCTAGAGGCGCCACCTAATTTTACACCCCTACAAGTGCCGAATTGACTGCTACTTTTCCTGTTTCGGTCGCGCGCTGCCAGCGCGGAATGCGCTGCTGCTCTCGAGTAGGAGCACGCTATAGCAACCTCAGCGCACTCCATCACGTGATGCTTTCAGAGGAGCAGGCCGCAGTACTAGCCACTATTCAGGCAACTTGGGCCTCTCTCCACACCGTTATTACTCAACGCCGAGGGCAGTACTAAGATCGCTAGTGATAAGCCTATCTAGGCTAATTTATTAGGTCTACCCACGTTTTGTAGTCTCTCTCAAGAGAGGCGTGCTTGACTTTGATGAGAGCGAGCTCCATCGTAGTTGTCCATCTCTGTGGTGTATTTGACTGTGATTGCGACGATATGAAGAATGTTAGTAACTGCGATAGCTCTCGCGACGGCACTGGTGATTGTGACGGCGCTGGCGACTCTGAGAGTAGCCAAGATGGTGAGCGTCGCGATAAGGCGAGCTGGGCCACGCGCTCGAGAGCGGCGTTAATTGGCGTAGCTGGCTGGTCTATGAGGTTGATTTAAGTCGCGAGAGACGAACGCGCTGAAGAGATGAGGACAAAAGTTTACACCGAACACACCTAGTTTACGTCCATCCAAATTCAGTAACGCTGGCGCGCGCCACCGCTGCGGCCTCACCTACTCGGGCCAACTACCCAGCGCGCCGCACCGAACAGGCCCTTATATAACTTGACGCCACCAACGCATGGCTGTACCTTGGCGCAAACGCTATGTGGCTTTCGCAGGGATTCGCTCGTCTCGGACTACAGGGCAGTGCAGCGCCTCAGCACCGACCTAGAATCGCGCTGTGCCGCAACACTGTAACAGTGACTTCCATCCATAGATTAATTAAATCTTATAAGCCTTAGGACCTATATACATTTTAGATGTATAACATTAGGTAGATATAAATCTTACTAGCCCTTACTTCCTATATAGTATAGCTTACTTTCTACCTCTCTACTAGCTTACTTCCTACTTATCACGAGAGGCAACGAGCTAGGACGTCAAGGCTTGCTTTAGAAGCTTGATTAAGTTGCTACGTACGATTCTCACGTGTAATTACAAGACGTTGCGTAACGAAAGGAAGTCAAATAACAGTTCAGGTCAGAAGATATACATTAGGGGTATAGCTCGTGCGCTTGGCGTAAGGCCTCTACGTCGTACCTATGCTCTTGAGGCTCTCCGAGCTCTCCTTCGACCCTCTAGACTAGTAGCTTAGGTAGGTAGTAGCAGTATTGCGGGAACTATAGTAGTTACTATAACAGTACCCCCCTCTTATTCTCAAGCTCCTGCGAGGGTCATTCATGTAGCAGTTATCGCTACTAGCGCTGGTTTCGTGTCATGTCAGGTCAATTCAGGTCAGGTTGGTAGCTCCAATCTATTAGGGTAGCGCTAGTAGAAATAAGTTATAGCTTCGTTATCTCTTAGCTCTGCGGTAGGCTCCTAGGATAGGTCATTATAGCTAGTCTACTTTACTAGGTATTTATATTATTTCTTTCTTCTATTATAGTAGAGTTCCTCAACGCTCTTAACAAAGTATTCAAGTTTACTATCTACTATTACTAGCGCAGGTAGAGTAGGTTATTAGCTAAGTAGGTAATTAGCTCTAGCTACTACTAGTTAGAGTAGAGAGACGTAAAATATAGGATATATCTTTATAGTATTTAGTAGTTCGAGTCTATAGGGGTAAGATAAGACTTTCTTAGCTATTTAGTAGGGGCTAAGATTCTTCTAGTTAAGCTTCTTTAACGCTTACTAGGTCTTAATATTACGAGTATCTAGCTAGACTTCGTCGCCTATTTCGTACGCTAGTACTAGTAGTTATTTCTTATTTATATATTCTTACTAGTAGGCTTAAGCCTAAGTTATCTCTTTATAGATAAACTTAGTTATATCCTTTATCTTATTAATTATCTAATTAGCTCTTAAGCTTATAGAGCTTAATAAGGAGCCCTTATTATAGCTAATAGTAGCTTAAAGCCTATTTATAGATTTTAGCTATAATAGGCTATTATTAGTAATACGCTAGTTATCTTAGAGATAGTATTATTTACTTTAAACTAGGTAATAGGTAGTTATACTACCTAGTTATATTATTAATAGTTTATATATATATAGAGGACTTACTCTATAATAGTATTTATATTCTCTATTTAACTATTAGTTTTAGAATAGAAAGTAGTAGAGTAGTATAGGTTAATTTTTAGCTAGCTATATAGCTTAGACTAGAAAGTAGAAATAAACTATCTACCTCTATTAGAAATAATCGTACTTAAGGGGCTATAGTTAGCCTATATATATTAGATAAATAAGTAAGCTATATTAGGAGCTTCTATTCTAGTATATAGGATTAGGTACTAGTATTTAGATAGGTAATTAACTACTACTATAATATTAGTATATTCTTCTAACTTAAGTAGGTTAATAATAAAGTTAATTAATAAATCTTATTAGTATCTTTTTAGAATAGGTAGAGGTTTTAGTAGACTATAGTACTTCTCTTAAGAGGCTTTTAATCTTTAGTAGGTATAGTAGTAGGTAATATAGTAATAGATTATTTATAATATATTTAGCTAGTAGTACTCTCTTTAGAGGATCTCTAGTATCTTACTTTAGCCTAAGTAGCTACCTATAGGAGAGTTATATATAGTATATAGAAGCTTAATAATAAGCTTATTATAGGTAGGAATTATAAGGTATTATTAGTAATATAAGTAGTAATTTAGTTCCTTATACTTAGTAAGGATAATCTTCTTTAACCTTTAGATATTCCTTCTTAAGAAGCTTAGTACTTCTTAGATAAATAGGTTAGTATTATACTCCTTACTAATAATCTCCTAAATTAATTATTCTATCTCTATTAAAGATAAACTATAGGTAATAGAATATTTTATTAGGTCTTTAAAGAGGTCTAGTTATAGTAGAATCTATAAATAGGTATTCTAAACTTCTTCTTAGACTAGTTAGTCTTAAGACTATTATATTAGTATATTAAACTTCTCTTTATACTTACCTAGTTAATAGATAATTATAAAGTTAAAATAAGATAAGTACTTAGACTAATAAGTCTATCTATAGCTTAACTACTTTATTATTATAAAGTACTATAGATTCTTATAGTTACTTAATATATTAATAGAGAAATAAGTATCTTCTAGTTTAGGTCTCTAGTACTTAAAGGAGTATATAATTATAAGTAACTCCTTATTATAAATTTTATAATTTCCTTTAATAGGGCTTATTCTTTTTAAGTAGTATATAATAGGCTAGAGAGTCTCTAAGGTATTCTTTTAAGATAGAATACCTACTATTATATAGTTAGAGGTATTAGCTTTAATAATTATAGGTAAACTAGGGTTAAAGTAAAAGAGGATTAGAGTAGTTATAAAAGCTTATTTTAAGGCGTTAAACGCGTTATAATATATATTATTAAAGAAGAACTTTATATCTTTCTTAGTTAAAGATACTAGTAGTACTACTATATAGGAAAAGTTATTAATAAACCTTTAGTAGAAATTAGTAAATCTAATAAAGGTATATATATCTCTTATATTACTTAGATATTCTATAAGGTAGTAACTAGAAGATAATAGTACTTATTATAGGTTATAATAGATAGTAAAGGGATAATAGTTATCTCTAGAAAGAGAGTTAATTAATAAAATAATACTTACTAAACTATCTTTATAAGAGGAATACTCTTTATACGTAGGCGTAGTATAGTCCCTCCTTAGGGGCTTAGTATTACTACCTAAGTTATATAATATAGGGTCTCTTTATAGAGCCTCTATTATAATTCTTAGTCTTAGATTACTTAAACTTTCTTTAGGTCTATTTTTACTCTACTTATAAAGATTATATAGTTAAAGTATATAACTTTAGGTTAGTAGAACTTATACTTATTAATATTAAGATATAGCCTAGCTTTTTTTAAGGCTTTAAGGATAGCTTAGATATATTTCTAGTACTCCTATAAGTTCTTACTATAGATAAGGATATTATTAAGGTAGATAGTATAGAAAATATTAAGGAAGGAGCGTAAAATATTATTTATAAAGTATTAGAACATACTTAGTATATTAGCTAAGCTAAAGAAAGTAACTAAGTATTTAAAAAGGCTATAATAGGTATAGAAGGTAGTTAACTACTTATTACCTTCTATAATATAGAGGTAGTTAAAGGTAGTAATAATATTAAACTTTATATAGTACTTAGCTTTACTAAGTTAGTTTAGGGTCTCTTAGATTAGTAGTATTAGGTATTAGTTCTTAATAATAATAGTATTAAGGCCTTAATAGTTAATATAGAAATAGAAGCTACCTTCTAGCTTCTTAATAAAGATTATAAGTAAAATAATAGAAGATAAGCTAGCTTAGATAAAGCCTTTTAAAAGGTTATCTTTAAGGTACTTATATAGTATAAAGAGCTTATTTTAGGATATACTATATAGTAGACTAAATCTAGGTTACTTATTATCTTTAAGGTTAATCTTAAGGTTCTATTTCTATCTTTTAGGTAGCTAGTCTACTATTATAGTTATATCTAGGTTACTAGACCTTAAGCCTATAGAATCGAATAGTAAACTAGAAGAGGAATACTATAATAAGTACTTAGACGATAGGTTATATAATAAAGCTAATTATAACCTAGATATATAACGTAATTATATAATATAATCTATAATCTATAAAGGCTTAGCCCTTATAGATTAATAGATTAGCTAAGACTATACTAGTATATAAGCGCGCTATTACGTATAGATAGAAACCTTATAGTTAAGATTAATAACTTCCTTACTTATTACTTTCTATAGTATTATAATCTTTATAAAGCTATTTACCTATAAACCTATATACTAATAATACCCCCTTCTATACTTATATATAATCTCTTTAACTCTAGCCCTAGTATCCCTACTACTCCTAGTAAGTAGTACCTACTATACTTTAACTATCTAAGTTTAGGATTTATAAATATAGCTATACTAGGAATAACTACCTTAAAAGGAACTATATCCTCTCTAACTATAAATAATTATAATATCGCCTAGCTTAAGAATAAGATAGGATTAATAGATAAAGTACTAGAAGAAAACTAAGCTATACTTAGAATAATATAAGTATAACTAGTATACCTTTAATCTAAGCCTATAAAATTAGGTACTCTAGAGAAGTTTAATAGAACTTAATATAAACTTTAAGGATTTATAGTAAATATAGCTATATATATCTACGTTAATACTAATAGACTATAGACTAATATAGATAAAGTATTATTTATAGTAGTATACCTAATAGGAAGAGCTATAGACTAGTTTAAAGTCTACCTATAAGAGAGTATAGGCCTAGAAGAAAGAAAGAGCCTAGAAATAACTACTTTATTTATAAACTAAAAATACTTTAAAAGCTAACTAAACCTTATATAGAGGGGTGATAGCGAAAAGGAGTAATCGATTTTTTAACGTTTTTCAACGTGTTATAACTTAACGAAAAAAATAGTTAAAAATATAAGAGATAGAGATTATTAAAGAGAAAAACTATAATATTCTTTTTAAAATTTTAGATTCTAATTATTAAGTATATATAGGACTTCTATTTCTTTCTAAAGTTAGAGGTTTTTTTTTCTTCTACTTTAGAGAGCTACTACTTTTTATTTTTAGTATCTTTTTAGCTATATTTTATATATATAATATTATCCGTACGTAGTAGCTCTAGCTATTACGTGCTATAGAGTACGTATAGTAAGAGCTTCTAGAAAAGGGGTAACTAGATA
This sequence comes from Phaeosphaeriaceae sp. PMI808, assembly GCA_021365335.1. Taxonomy (NCBI): domain Eukaryota; kingdom Fungi; phylum Ascomycota; class Dothideomycetes; order Pleosporales; family Phaeosphaeriaceae; species Phaeosphaeriaceae sp. PMI808. The sequence goes on from JAJTIZ010000287.1 coordinate 17,213, forward strand.
TATAGGCCTATAGCCTATATATATAGTTCCCCTATATAGATCTTAGATCGATTATATATAGAGTAATAACCTTGAATATATATATAGATCTAAGAGTTTACACTTAACCCCTATATAATATTATACTAAGCTTACTATATACTTTCGCGCTATAGAGGAAGCCTACGAATACTAATTAGTAGGTAATTAACTTTATCTATAAATTAGCTAAGTGAAGACGGAGTTAAACCTTCTAGTAGAAGTTAGTCTCTATTTCGTACGTATCCTAAATAGAAATAACTAGAGATAAGAAGATTAATTACTAAACTATATAGACTGAAAATACTTATAGTTACGCACCTAGTAATAGGGTATATAAGTTGTCTAAGACCCTATATAGAATAATAGGAGATAGTATATAACTTATATAAATAAATAATAATATACTATATAATTGAAACTAGATAGTAAAAAAAAAAAAAACTATCTAAATACTATCTAAATAAGATACCTAGTCTAGACCTATAAGCTTATATAGGAGCTACTAAGATATAATAGAAGATAAAGAATAATAGGAAACTATAGTAAGAGGTATAAGTATCTTAATACTAACCCTCTAGAAAGAGGTAAAATTAGAGTATTAGATAGCCTTAATTAATATATCTAACCTAATACTAGAGTAACTAGCCTTATACACTAGATGCGCGCTATACGAACTACGGCTTATAAACCTTATAGGCGAGGAGTTCCTCTAAGTATTTATTAAAGACTTTAATAAATAGATAGAGGACTACTAGGAATAAATTAACCGCGCGTTCCGTAGAGAACTACTAGTAGTACTAGCTAGTAAAGGGATAAACTATACCCTTAAAGTTAAGGATCTCTAGAGTAAGAAGCTATATAGTATAACTTAGGGGAGGTATATATTAGGAAATCTAATTCCTATATAGATAAACCTAACTATAAGGATAGAAACCCTATACGAAGATATTAAAGGTAAGAAACCCTAGGTAGTATATATAGAACTAGTAGAACTAAACTAATAAGCGCCTATACTATTAAGACAACTATCCCTAATACTAGCGCCGTTACTATACTTACCTATCCCCTATATAACTAAAGTAAATATACTATTATATTACTAGTAGGATTAGTAACCTACCTAGAACCTACCTACTAAGCTATACTAGTAAACTATAATACCCTATAATCTATATAAATTACCCCTAACCTAAACCTATACTAATAATAAGCTACTACCTAAGAAACTTATCTAATTCTAGAAGGTATAGAAGAAGGATAATAACTATATAGGAAAACTATATAATATCCTTATAGATAAAACTAGGATTTTTATTAAACTATACTAGAGACTAGACATTAATAAAGTATAATATCTAAATATCTTTCTAGATATCCTAGAAGGCTATACGAATATATATTATATATATAATATAGGCCCTAGCTATAACTAGAAATACCTATATAAAAAACTTAATAACTACTTTAATACTAATATTAACTATAACTAGTACTAGACTAACTAGATAATAATATCGTTTATACGATATAAGTATAAGAACCTAACTCTAAACCTATATAAAGTCCTAGAAATTATAATTAATAAGCTAACCCTTATATAGAGGGCGCTTAGACGGGATTTTTAGGGAGAAGTCCTCCTATATACTATAGTAGTATAAGCTTACTAAGGCTAACTAGAACTAGAGTAAGCTATATTCTTAATTAAGCTAATGTATAAAGTACTATTTAGTAATCTATAATCTATACTTTAGATTATAATAGATAGATAGGTAAACTAATACTTATAAGAGCTAAAGGAATTATACTATATAGATTAATAGTATACCTTAATACTATATATAGGATACCTAGGTAGTAGTAGTAGAGGGAATAAACCCTCTTCCTTTATAAAGAGAATAGGAGTATCTTCTATATAAGGAAAATAATAATATAATAGACCTTCTAGGTAAACTCTAAAACGTTGCTTTATTTACTATAAAGAGGGATATTAGTTATTAAATTATCTACGCATAGATTAATTAAGAGCTAGATACTAATATATTAGCTTATACGAAGAATTCTATAGTAATACCCCTTTATAAGAAGATATAATAGCTTATATTATAAGCTTTAAAGGAATATCTAATAGTAAAGTAGATAATAAGACTATATAGGAGGATTAGTAGGAATTAGATTATAACTAAGATAATAGTAACTAAGCTATCAACTATCTAACTTCTACTATATATCTTTATTATATAACTAGTAAAGATATATATAGTATAGATATATAATATTAAGTAGACTAGTTTATACTAGATAGAAGATACTGTATAATGTACTAAGGCGAACTATAGGATACTAGTATAGTAATAGTCTTAATAGTTAGTAAAATATAGCTAGAGGTATATATACGTAAGAACCCTCGTACGAAGATAGACTAGACCCTAGGAATAAGTAATATTAGCTTTAGAGGATAGAACCTAAAGAGATTACTAGGAATTATATATATTACTAACCTAGTAAGAATAGTTATATACTACGTACTAGATACTCCTATACTATTCCTACTATACCTAGTAGATACTAATCGCCTAGGCGCGTACTTTAATAATATATTAAATATTATCGTATATAAGGATAGTATAATAGTCCCTATTATATATAAATAGGGATACCTATTCTTTAATATTAGTAAGAAAGAAACTACTTCCTTCTTTATAGAAATAGAACTATAACGCCTATATTATAGATTTAGATACCTATATATAGAATAACTTTATAAGATACTTATAGAAGTAGGCTATAAAGTAGACGCCTCTATACTAAAGGTAATCTAGAAGTTCTACTACTTCTATTAATAATAAGGGACCTTACTATAAAGGTTTAAATTTATAATTAAGGATAACTTATACTTTAACTATAAGATTATCCTTAATATCGCATAAATTAGTAATAAGGATATACTATATATTATTAATATAGATATAGTATTCTAAGTAGTAATATTCTTAAAGTCTATATCTATATAAGATACCTAGGAGGTACTATATAAGTACTAGATTAATACCTACTAAGGATCTCTAGATTATATTATATATAACCTAGGAACTAACTTTACTATAGAAGAGTTTAGGACCTATACGAAGATTATTAGTATAGAATATAGATAAATACTAGTAGAAGTATACTAAGTAGTAAGAAAGATTAAACGCGTATACGTACTACTAAGGTATATATTTAATATCCTAAGAGTAGAATTAGATAGTAGTATAGATAATAAGGCTATCCTATAAATAGTAGTTAAAGCCCTTAATAATATAGCTAGCCTAAATAGGCTTATACTAATACTACTAGTCTTTAGAACCTACCTAAGGATTAATATTAACTTACCCCTATTACCTAAGATAGTATAAAGAGTAAATACTATACGTAAGGCTATAAGAATACTTAGGAATAAGAGGGTAAGAGCTAATATTAACTATATAATTAATACCTATAATAGTATAAAGTTATATAAGATTCTAAACCTTCTACTTAACTCTAAGATTATAGTTTAGAGAGAGAAAGGTGGATAGATAGGCCTATATAAGCTTAAAGGTATTAAAGGTAAAAATATAATAGTTAAGCTTAATAATAGACTAGTTATATTTAGATATACTTAAGCTAAACTATACTACTACGCTACTTAGCTATAAAAGCTATATTATATAGAAGAACTAGCTAACCTAGATAAGCTACTCCTACTATAAGTTAAACTACCCTATATACGCGCGTATAGAAGACCCGCGAGAGTAGTATAATAAGAGGCTAAAACTACCTATAAGAAGAGGTAAGAACCTTCCTAGGAATAAACCTTAGTAGTAGCTATAGGTATACTATAGCCTATAGGGGTAAAAGAGTGCAACCTTTATAAGGGAGAGGAGAGATTAGACGAAGAGGATATACTAGAGAGAGGAGCTATATAGTAAGGAAAGAGACTATATAGGAATACTAAGGCGCCGTACGTATAAGCTAAGTAACTATAGACTAGGAAAAGAGGAAGACCTAGGAAGTATATATAGTAATATATATAGTTATTCCTTACCTAGAAGGAGAAGAATAACTATAAGTTAGTAGTTAAACTACGCAAAGAAGAAGTAATAATAATACTAGGAGTACCCTTTAAAGAATCTAATTATATAGAGATAGATATACTTATCTCTAATAGTATATTTAAAATCCTCTACCTTAATAAAAATAAGTACTATAGTAGGATCTTTAACCTCTAACTTATATAAGAGATTAAAGGAAAGATAATATAACTATACGAGAAATCTAGGCTAGTACTTATAGGCTACTTACAGAGGGGTGCAGAAAATAAAGTGTAATCGTTTTTTTAACCTTTTTTAAAGTTTTATAACTTCCTTAATATAAGAGCTATAACTATAAAAAATAGATATTTTTAAAGAGAAAAGCTTACTCTTTTAGGTTAAAGAAAGTGGTATAGCTTAGTAAGCGTATCTTAGCTATAGTAGTTTACTGAAATAGGGGTATCTTTTTAAGCTGTATTTAAAGGTTTACAACTTTTTATTTTAAGTATCTTTTTCTCTATATTTTATATATATTAATTATATATATAAAGCCTATTATATATTTGCTTTATAGATATATTGTATTACTATATTAATATTTATAAAGAAACTTGGTTTTTTTAGAGTTTAGCTAATAAATATATATTAGATAGGACTAATATTTAGTTTAATAGCCCTTAGCTATTTTAACGGCCTCCTACCTTCTAGGTAAGGATAGTATACAATTATCTATAGCCTACTAGCTTATAGCGTTCTACTCTTCTATTATAGCAAGCCTAAAAGCTTCTATACTCTTTAAATTAATCCCTATACCTAAACTCTTTCTAGGCCGTTTATTTAGCCTATCTTTAAGTAGACTCTATATATTTTCAATTGGATTTAAATCCGGGCTATAGGCGGGGTAAGGATAGAGCTTAACTCTATTTCTTTTAAACTAACTCTTAACGGCGTTAGTTTTATGGATTTTATGGTTATCTTGTTGAAATCTCCATCCTAAACAGATAATTAATATATAAACTAGAAATATAACTAATATATATATATATATATATATATAGTTATATATATAGATAGATAAAGGAGTAAAAAGAGATAGTAATACTAACCGCGTTTTATATACTTTTTAACTACCGGATTTAGTACCTCTTGGATATATCTTCTATTATCGAAAGTTGAAGTCTTTATAGGGTCCCTTATAAAGATTAATTGAGATCGTCCTCCTATCTAAATAGATCCCCAAACCGAGATAGTTATATCTCTAGCTATAACTTAGTTAGTATTATAGCTATAAAAAAACTAATTAAATAGAAAAATTCGTTATAAAATATAGAATAAAATAGCCTACTAGGAATTTTTTTAAACTTACTTTTATTAGTTGTAGAGACTAATTGGCGTCTAGCCTTTATTTTTCCAACTTTTCTATAGTACTCTTGTCTAGCTCCGTGCCCTCTTTGTATAGAACTTTTATCTGAAAATATAATCTTTTCTAGACTAAATCCTTTTTTTTCTACTAACTTTAATTGCTCTTTAGCGTACTTAAGTCTTAATTTAGCTGAATTAGCTAAAATTAAAGGCTTTTTAGTAGCTATATTAGTAGTAACTCCCTTATCTTTTAAAATATATTATAACTTTCTTATACTAATACTAAGATTATTTTCTAGTATTAATCTCTTATTTATCTTCTTAGGGCTTCGAATTATATCTCTTATTATAACTCTTTTTTCTCTTTTAGAAACCCTAGTAGGTCTTCCTTTATTTCTTTTTATATCTTCTACTTTTATAGCTTTTTTCTTCTTAATTCTATAAATAGTACTATATATTACTTTAATATTTTTTTTTAAGATAGTAGCTATCTTATTAGGGGAGGTATTAGCTTCTAATAGAAGCTAGACGTTCGATTTAAGTTTCGAGAGATTTAGTACTATTTTAAAGGATTTAGAAGAGTAAAAGTAAAAATTTAAAAAGATATTAATTTATAAGCCTTAGACTAGTATTTTAGTAATTGATTATATAAGCTAACTATTATTCTATTTTTTTAATTTTTTTCCTCTAATCCTAAAAAGTTACTTATATAAGTAACCTATACTATAAATTTGATTATATAATCTTATCTAACTAGATTAGGCTTAGTATAAAAAAATAGACTTTTTTAAACGCTAATTAAAAAGTTATACGACTTTAAAAACTAAGTAAAAAATACCCCTACTTTAACTTTAAATATAATACTAATAATTATATAATATTATAATTTTTTTATTAGAAAATTAAAATATACCCTTTTCTCTATAAAACTAAAATTTTATTTTATTTCTAGCTTATATAGTCGTTAAGATATAGTATTTTAAAAAAGGCTAAAAAAAAAATTACACTTTATTTTCTACATACCTCTATAGATACTAGTAAGAAGGAAATCCTTATATAGTCTCTAATAATCTAGTAGATAAGCTAGAGACTAATACTAGTAATAGGCGTATTACTAATAGCTACGTACGGGATATACTATAAGCTTAGGGATATTATATAAGCCTATATATAATCTAAGGATAAACTTCTCTATACGCTATACGTAAAACCCCTAAAGGAACTATAGAACTTATTCCTACTAAATATAATCCTATATATTATATAACTACTATATAGTATAGTAGAATTAGGCCTATATTAGTTTAAGACCTATTATAACTATTATAAGGATAGACTAGGAATAAGAACTTTATTATATAACCTATATCTATTAATTATAGATAAGGGATAAAGTATATTTAGGATTACTAGTCTATAAATAGATAATATAATTAGTATTATTACCCTAGCCTTTATATAGAAAGAATAAGAGGAACTAGATAAAGTAAAGTTCTATATAAAACTAAAGATAATCCTATCTAAAGACTAACCTATTAAATTTAATAGAGGGAGAATTATAATAGTATAAGATAAGATTAAACTTATATAGAAAGGATAAACTAGTAACCTCTATATAATAGACCTAATAGTATAAGATACTACCTATTAGTATATCGTATAGAGAGCTAGGGGTGTATATATTATATTAGTATACTAACTAGAGGTAGTATTTAACCTATTAGTAGCTATATAGACAATAGTACTATCTATAGAGGATATTAATACCCTTAATATATAACTTTAATAGTAAATTAATAACCTAGAGAGAGGCCTAATATTTATTCTACTATAGCTAGACTATACGAAACTATTTATCTTTATAGATAGATTATTTATAAATAATAAGGACCTTAGCTCCTAGATTAGATTTATTATTATCCTAGCAATAGAGCGCTATACGAAGGATAGGTATAACTTTAAAATCTATAGTAATATTATATACTAGAATTCTATTAAATATAAGAGAGTTATAAGGAGTATTCTTATAAGTAAGCTGTATAGAATAGTGAATAGCTTTAATAATACTATTACTATTAGTATAATACTATAATAGATTATATAAATACTCTAATTACCCTAGGTTCTAGTAGTAGTATACTTAGACTTAAAGTCCCTATATAATTACCTTATAAAACTTAGTATAATAAATAAGAAGAGACTAATAATTGATATTATATCTCTTTAGGAATTATACGAGAATAGGGAAATTATAGAAGTTAGATAGATTAATAGTAAAGATAACCTAGCTAATATATATATAAAGAAAACGCTAAATTTAGTAATTAAGAGACTTATCTTAACTAATATACTTAATATTAAAGTAGAGGCGTTTATTAACTAACTTAAACCCGTACGTACTAAAGAGAAATCTCTACTAGTATAAGGTACTATATATAATATACTAACTATATCTCCTTTATTAAATTTACTTTCTTTTTACTTATTTTTATATTATACACGATTATAGAATATATAGAATAGGGAGAGGGCAATCGTATATTAGATATTATAAAAGAAAAAGGAAAAATAAAGGAAAAATAAAGGAAATCTAACTAATATATAAAGATAAAATATTAGGAGAAAGGAAAAATAAAGAAAAAGAAAAGAAAAATAAAGGAAAAATAAAGGAAAAGAAAAAAATCCCCCTCTCTCTACCCCCCTAGGAGACCCTTACGTATAGTACTAGTACTATAAGCTATAGCTCTACTAGATATAGGAGCTATAGGCGCCTCTCTAGACGCCTAAAACCGCGTAATATTCTAGAAAGGATAGAGCCTTAGTAGAACTACTATACCTATAGGCGTATAGAGCTATAAGATAACTATAGCTCTATATAAGAATCGCGTAGAAATAGCCCTTATACTAGATAAGTTTAGTAACCTAAAGGTTAAGATTTATATTAGCTAGTAGTAATACAATAATATTATAGGATAGTATAGCTACTATAGTTCTCTCCTTATCCTACTATTAATTAGTATAAAGGGAAAACTTAATATATAGTATCTAAATATATATATTAATATATAGAGATACTAATAGATAGTAATTAGCTACCCGCCTAGTAGGTAGCGTTACTAGTATACGCCTACCTACCTAACGTATAGCTAAATCGCCTAATAACTTATTAGCTACTATAGTAGTATTATTACTACTACTACTAGAGGAGGTAGGGGTAGTATATAGTATAAGAGATATCTTCTATTATACCTATTAGTACTATATAGACCTAGAAAAGAAAAAGTTACTAGGAATTATTAATATATAGTATAGTAGTAGTAGTATTATAGTTGGTATTACTATTATTACTATTATTACTACTATAGCTATAGTTATAGTTATAGTAGTAGTTATAGTGCTAGTACTAATACTATCTATTATAAGTTAGTACTATACGAAGAAGAAGGTATCTCCCCTACTAAGAAGAGATAAGGAAGGAGTAATAATTACGTACGGAAGCGGTAGTAGTAGTAGTTAAAGGAGGAAAAGAAAAGAGTATTAAACTAGAGGGGGCGACCTAAATATATACCCCTAACTTCTATATATAATATAATAATATTATAGCGATATTATATATAGTAAATAGGAAGGAACTATTAGGGTATAGGAAGCTACTAATTATATAGTATATTCTAATAGAAGGAACTAACTAGGAGACCTAAAAACCTAAGAGACCTACTATATAAATAAATATAATAATACTCTACTCTATAAGTAATTCTAGATAGACTACTATTTCTCTCTAGATTCTATACGTAACTAATCCCTAGTATATAGGTATTAGGAATAATAGGCTATATAGTAGAAGATACTAATAAGGGAAGGAGAAATAAATTAGATAGGAGGAACTAAGAGGAAAGGGAAATATTTAAGGAAAGTAAGAATAAATTAATAGGAACGTATAGAAGAGGATAAGTACTAGATACTAGCTATAAAGGTATAAAAAGAAAAAGTTACTAGTATCTATATATAGTAGCTCTAGCTATTATATACTATAGAGTACGTGTAGTAAGAGCTTCTAGTAAAGGGGTAACTAGATATATAGGCCTATAGCCCGTACGTATAGTTCCCCTATATAGATTATAGATTATTATATATAGAAGAATAACCTTAAATATATATATAGATCTAAGAGTTTATACTTAACCCCCGTATAATATTATACTAAGCTTACTATATACTTTCGCGCTATAGAGGAAGCCTACGAATATAACTACTTTATAACTAATATATAATAAAGTATAGTTACCTCTATAGATACTAATAGGGTATTAGGCTATAAAGTAAGAGTATTAGAGAAATACGTAACTCCTAATATCCTATAATAGTATAAGGAATTTAGTTACCTCTTTAAGGAAAGAATAGAAGAAAACTCTCTACTAAAGTATTAACCTTAGGATTATATAATTATACTATAGGAAGAGAAGGAACTAACTTCTAGACCTATCTATAGACTATATTAAGAAGAATTTTATAAGAGGTTATATATAGGATTAATATTACTAGTAGGCTACCTAATATTATTTATACTAAAGAAATAAGGGCTACCTTAAGTATATATTAACTTTAGGAAACTTAATAATATTATAATAAAGAACTACTACCTACTACTAAATATTATAGAACTATATAATAGCTAGTATATATAAAGATATTTACGAAGCTAGACCTATAGGATAGTTACTACCTAATTAGAATAAAAAAGGTAAAGAATAGAAGATAGTATTTAGAATATACTATAGCTATTATAAGTATATAGTTATACTATTTAGACTAACTAATATACTAGCTATATTCTAAGTTTAATTAATAATATACTTAGGGAATACCTAGATAAATATATTATAGTATATTTAGATAATATATTAATTTACTTATAGTTTATAAAGAATATAAATAATATATTAAGATAGTATTAAGAAGCTTAGACTAGTATAACCTAAAGCTAAAACTAGAGAAATATAAATAGTATAAGATAGAAGTTAAATTTCTTAGATATATAATTAGTACTAAAGAAGTAAAAATAAGTAAAGAAAAGATTAAAGTAGTTAAAGTATAGAAAGAACTAAGGAATATTAAAGAATATAGTTATTCTTAGGATTTATTAACTTTAATAGATATTTATAAGAAACTTCTTAGGAAAAGCCTTACTACTTATAAACCTAATAAGGAAAGATATACCTTAGTTATAGATAAAAGAATACTAGGAAGTATTTAATAAACTTAAGATATTTATATAATACTACCTATATTAGTACTATTCTATAGAGGAGAAGTATTAAGATTTAAGACTAATATATTAGACCTTATATATAGTATAGTAGTACTATAGGAACGCGAAGGGAAATAGTACCTAATAGCCTACTACTCTAGAAAGTTCTTAGGACTAGAAGAAGATATAATATATATAATAAGGAACTACTAGTAATAGTTACTATACTAAAATATTAGAGAATTTACGTAGAAAGTTACTTAGAACTTATAATATTTACTAATTATAAGAACTTAGTTATATTTATAATAACTAAAGTATTAAATTAATAATAAACTAGATAGTTAGAACTCTTAGGATAATATAAATTCTAAATTATATATATACTAGGAAAAGATAATAGTAGAGTAGACGCTCTTAGCTAAAGATATAATATTATAGGAATAAAAGAAACTATTAAAGGAATATACTAAAGTTAACTAGGATAGATCCTAAGGACTAGTAAATAAGATTAATATAAATTAAGAAATTAATAATCTTATAATAATATAAATAACGTACCTAAAGAATTATAAGAGGTAATTATAAGATAATACTATAATAATCTAGTATATAGATACCCTAGAATTATAAGAACTATAGAACTTATTAAGTAAAACTATAAGTTTAAGAATATAAAGGATAAGGTAATAACCTTTATTAGGAAATATATAGACTATTAAAAAATAAATATAGTACTTATATACTATATAGTAAGATATAAGTAATAGAATACTAGAATTTCCCTAGAAAGATATCTTAATAGACTTTATAATAGGACTACTACTATTAAAAGACCTAGCTATAGAATTATTTATAACGCGATAATAGTTATTATATATAGATTTATTAAATATAGAGATAATACTATTTAGGAATAACTATACTATATAATAGTTAGTATTTATATTCTAGATTAATTAATTAGATATTATAGAATACTAAAGTTAATTATTAGTAATAGAGATAAGCTCTTTATATTAACTTTTAGGTAACGCTATTAGTATTAATAGGAAGAAAAGAAAGCTATTAATAGCTTATTATCTATAGATAGATAGATAAATAGAAAGGATAAATTATATAATAAAAGTATATCTACGATTTATATTAATACTTAATAAATAATTAGTATTATTACTACCTATAGTATAACTTATATATAATAATAAGTTCTTAGAATTAATAGGAAGAATACTATTCTTTATAAATTATAGAAGATATCTAAACCTATTTAAAAGAATATTACTAGGACTAAAGTATAAGTAGTAATAGTATATAGATAAACTTAAGGAAGTATATAAAGAAATATAAGATAAGATACTTAAAGTATAAGAAAGTAGTATTAGATACGCTAATAAGAAATAAAAAATAGTACCTTAGCTAAAAGAGGGGGATAAAGTATATTTTATATAAAAAATCTATATATAAAATAACTAAGTAAAGACTTAATAATATTAAGGTTAGACTATTTTTAATTAAGAATAAATAGACTAGTTATATAACCTTAGAACTTCTAAAAGATATAAAAATCTACCTAGTTCTATATAAGTAAACTAGAACCTACTAACCTAGAAATACTAATATAATAAACTTTTTACTATAAAACTAAAGAGGAAAATAAATTTAAAGTTAAAGATCTCTATAGATACTAAGAGATAGGACGGAAGAATTCTAAGATAGAACTTCTATTAAGAATAGTTAGTTAAATAGAAAGGCTACTTAGAATTAGAAATATATAGGAACTAGAACTAACCTATAGAACTATAAATAACTACTTAATAAAATAAGAAAGAAGTATAATCTATACTCTTACACGAAGGTAAATAATAATAATATTCTAACTAAGGGATATATTATAAAAGAATATAGAAAAATAAAAAATATACTTATAAACTAAAAGTCTTAGTAAGAAGTAACCTCTAAAGACGCCTTACTTAGGACTAAGCTTTACTAAGATAACTAGGAATACTAGTATCCTAAATATTATCTCTTAGACTAGATATTATACTCTAAGTAAAAAGCGAAAGAGTAAGCTTTCTAGCTATAGTTACTATAGCCTCTACTTCCTCTAAGTAAATAAT
>JAJTIZ010000288.1:0-29948 GCA_021365335.1 Phaeosphaeriaceae sp. PMI808
CTAGTGTATGCTCGCCGATACAGTTCAAGAGCAGCGGGGTAATGCTGCTGTTGATGGAAGAGAAAGCTAGATAGTATACGCTGGTGAGCGTGTGGGTGCTCTAGTCCAAGTACCTTCTCATATCCTTCCAGTGCTCGCCGGTGCATCGCTTCCGCCTCTTTATACTTTCCCTGACTCTCAAACACCGACCCAGGCTTGCTGGCGCTGGTGAGTGTGTCTGGGTGCTCTGGCCCAAGTATCGCAGGGACTTCGGCCCGCGCTGCTGTAGATTCATTTTAGTAGGGGAGAGACACATTTGAAGCGGGACAAGTTATATATACCACCAGATGTACATATTCTTGATTAGTGCTACTTCCAAACTCGACTCATGAAAGAGATGCGCTGGTCAGTCTCCTACGGTTTACTGATCGGTCATTACGCCAAGTCGCTAGCAAATAATAGCAGAACAAGCCCAGCCATACCAAAAATACCAAAAGCACACTCGCTGCACCAGCAACCAATGAGGCTATAGCAAATCCATAGGAAGCCTTTTGAAATGATTGATTGCCTTGCAACATTGTGGTGGCAAGACCGAGCTGTAGCGCGGACAGGAGAACAGAAAGAACCGCAAATATACCGAGCATCCATTTAAAATGACGCTCAAAAAAAGCTTGATACCAGGTTGATCCGCTTCGATATCCCCTGATAACATTGCGGAGAGAATACGTAGGTGGAATGAGCCTGTATATACTATTGAGTCGGCTCAATCGCAATTCTCCATAGTGGTATCGTTTGTTGACGTCGGTCAGAGTCTCGCAATTGATGCTGTCTAGAAAGGCATTTAGGAACTCAACCCATTTAGGCCATTCCATATCCTTCGACAGCAGCCCAGATTCTTTCGCAATGTTGAGGTCGCTTCTGTAGCGTATAATCCATGCATAGGATAACAGCAAGCCACATGCAGCTTTATGCAACTCTTGATCTGAACACAGGTTGTTGTTCCAGTAACCCCAGTCGAGGAGGAAATCAGGCAGTGGTTTGATAAAAATGTACTCTTCAAACCAGACAAGGTGGTCGTCTGGGTCTTCGGTGACTAGAATATTGCGCCCAAGTAACCTTTGCCTGTGTAAAGGCCGCGCAGCATCTGGACGGCCTGCAAGCCAAAGGTGCTTATGGATGCCGTTAAGCCTCGGTGTTGTCAGCTCAAGGGTTAGATAAGCAGAGGGGTCTCTGTTTGGTAGTAGGTGTTTATCTCTCTCGAACGCTATATGCAATGTCGAAGAGGCGGCGTCCAAGGGGCTGATATTCGATATTGGTGGTGTAAGCGTCTTTGAAGCAGGATCTCTAAGATGAGCGTTATTCCACGGCTTTGATATTACCTCTTACTCGACGTACTTTGCTCTACGTTCATCCATCGAGTGTTATCCAGTGGTGATAAGGATTGTGTTGCGAGGTGCCAATCTTTAGCTGTGCCAGGCGCTAGGGGTAGAGAGTAGGAGGTATCGCAGGCCGGGGAAATGCAGACTTCACAGGCACGCACTGCGAATGAAGGCGCAGCGCATGGCGTGGGATAACTCGTTGCTGGGGCTGCCTGGAGCAGTCAACCAGCAACACCTCTGCTGCATTGGCCTCACACGCAACGAATCCCGCACGCCGAGCTACGCCATGACGTCGACACTCAGCTGCATAGGCGAATCAGCCATTGCGCGCCAACACCATTTGGCCGCCTCGCACCCTCCAAAAAGTGAGTGCATGCAGCTGGCCCAGAGCGGTGCTCACTCAGCGGTGCGCAAAATTTCAGCAACGCCTGCGACGCCAGGTTTGCCGCTCACGATGCAACCGACTCTCCTCCTGCGTGCTGTCCGCCACGCTCGACCATACACACCTGAACCGACATGGCCGCCAGGAAGAAGGGCCCCGTCTTCCGCGTCACCGGTCTTCCAGCCTCGCAGCCTGACGATGCGCTGAACGCAACGCTGAAGGCTACCATCGAGGACAACCTGTCAGAGGAAGAAAAATCCAAGTTGCGCGTTGATACGGTTATCGTCCCCTCTTGCTACGACAATGAACAGGAGAGAGTTGCGCTGGTGGAATTTCACGGCGGAGTTCCTGACTTCCTGTCCGAGCTGGTAGCAGACCCGTTAGCGGACTGGCAGGTTGAGATGGGTGACATAGACATCAGCTTTGATTGCCACTTTTTCGGGTTTACCCAGCTGTATGCACCGAAGCTAGACGCGCCGGTGGCCGCCGAGTACGTCACATTTCTCCGCTAGTGTAACCTGCTCCCGCTATTCCCCTACTAATCTGCTGTGCCATAGTGTAATTGCCATCACCGGCCTCGACGGACACGCATACGGCTCATGGAGGGGGAAGGGAAACCTCGGGCGCATGTGGCTGCGCGACTTCTTGTCCAAGGACCTGCCATGCTGCCGTACTATGACCTATGGCTACAACTCAAAGCTGGCCAGCCATGGGGTCGACACGATTATGGACTATGGCCGGGAGCTGATAGAAGAGCTCAAGAAGGTCCGGAATACAGAGGAGGTAAGTGCTGCTATAACATGTTACTAGAAGAACGTAAGCATGAGGCTGACCGCTTTAGCTAAGAGAGCGGCCGCTCTTCTTCATCGCGCACAGTTTTGGTGGCATTATACTTGCTCACGTATGTCGTCCGCTGTGACATCTACGCATAAGGCTAAGCCGCAGCATAGTGCCTAGTTAAGGCGGTTCAGACAAACGAAGATGACCACCCAACAATAGCGTCTCTCCACAAGGCTACATACGGAATGCTTCTATTTGGGATTCCACACAAAGGTTTAGTGGTAGATGATATTCAGAAGATGCTATGTGGGGAGGACAATCATCCGCGGAATGCACTGCTTGAGCAGATTAGAGCCAAGTCTGACTTGCTGGCGTTTCAGCTGGCTGATTTTAAGAACCTCATCCGAGACCGGAAGGTGGTAAGCTTTTACGAGACGGGGCAGACTAGGCGGCTAGAGTTTGTATGATACTCTGTATAAAATGCCCTGGCAAATCGCTGATAGATTTGTGATAGGACAGCGAAAGTAAACGCTGGAAGAGGACAGGTGACTTTGTAACCGCGGTGGATGCTGACTCAGCTCTTCTCCAGCTTCCAGACTCTATGGAGGAAAAGATCCCTTTGCACGCCGACCACTCCCAGGTTGTCAAGTTTAATGCTCGGAATGACCAAGGGTATAGAAGTGCAATAGACAAGCTTAAACAGTTTGAGCGGGATGCTCCAAGCATGGTAGCAGCTCGCTTTTGTACGTAGCCTTCTATTTCATGCCATGTGAAAATTAGTCTTTATTCCCTTGTTGCCATGCGTGTTTCTAGCTGATAGCGGCCAAATTCTAGTGCGAGCATTCAACAGACCCAAGGCCTGTTCTATGGTTCCGTTCCAGAGAGACAGCGCATTCGTGGGCCGAGAGGATATCCTGGCAGAGATAGAAAAGAAATTTGAACAAACAGCATTGCAAGACCACAGCCGAGTGGCCCTCGTCGGTCTAGGAGGTGTAGGGTAAGCATTTCCATGCATTGTCCAACGCGAAGTCATGCTTATGCTCGTACAAGGAAGTCCCAGATCGCCATTGAGTATGCGTATAGAATGAGGGAATCTACCCCGCAAACTTGGGTGTTTTGGGTATATTCGAGCAACGCCACCAGATTTGAGCAAGCGTATAGAGACATCGCTACCAGGGTCGAGATTCCCGGCTGGGATGACCCCAAGGCTGATATCCTCCGCCTCGTGTATAACTGGCTCGGCGATGAGAGAAACGGCCGATGGCTTATGATTGTTGATAATGCCGACGACGACCGGGTTTTCTCCTCTCCCAGAGCTGGCGGAGCAGCAGGGTTGGCGAGTTTCCTTCCCCAAGTTTCGAATGGATGGATCCTGGTCACTTCGAGAGACCTACTTGCAGCAATGAACATCGTGGGAACAAGACACAATGTCATTCGGATTGAGCCCATGGTCGAAGGGGACGCGCTGGCGTTGCTGAAGACTAAGGTTTCGGTTGACAAGCCGTCCGAAGGCGATGCAAAAGCACTTGTGCAGGCTCTGGAAGGCATCCCGCTCGCTGTTACTCATGCAGCGGCGTATATTGCAGTGAGCGAGACAGTGACTATCTCGAGGTACCTCGACCTATTCCGCAAAAGCGAGCAGAACCAAGAATCCCTTTTGAATATCCAGGAAACCGGAGATCTACGACGAGACGGTAGTCTATCACACACGGTTATCGCCACCTGGCAGATATCGTTTGAGCAGATCAAGGGGACGAAACCCGCGGCTGCAGAGTTACTTTCTCTCATGACTATGTTTGACAGGCAAGGGATTCCTGAACATCTGCTGTATGATGGCAGAAGCATGCTAGAGTTCCACGACGCAGTATTGCCATTAACAAGATTCTCTCTGGTTAGGACCCAGGCCGCAGAGCCGCCAGCGCAGCAGCGCGGGGAGCAGTTGTTTGAGATGCACAGCCTAGTGCAGCTATCGACGAGAAAGTGGCTAGAGGCGAACAGGCAGGTAGCAAAATGGCAGAAAGCGTCGCTTCGAATCATGGCCGCGGCCTTTCCAAGCGGGCAGTATGAGACATGGGCGGCTTGTCGAGTCCTACTTCCGCACGCGAGAAAAGTGCTTAGCTATGCTTCAGGCAATAAAGAAGAGGTGCTGGATCGAGCAACAACTGCGAACAACACGGCAAGGTACCTACTCAATATTGGTGAGTATGCGGCAGCGGAGGAAACTAGTCGAAGCGCGATGAAGGCGAGAGAGACGGTACTTGGGCTGGAGGACCGGGACACGCTTGAAGTTGTCGACATGCTCGGCGTAGTCTTGGAAAAACAGTCCAAATACGATTTAGCCGCTGAGATGAATAGGCGAGCAATCGACGGCAGGATAAAGTTACTAGGAGATCGGGATCCTCTAACCCTGGAGAGCCTGAGCAATCTAGCAGTCACATTAGAGGGTCAGGCGAATTACTCAGAGGCTGAGAAGCTGAACCGTATAATTCTGCAGAAGCGGGTGGAGATATACGGAACAGAAGCGGCATGCACCATTGAGAGCGTGGATAATCTCGCGTCCAACTTGAGATACCAGTCCAACTACACGGAAGCGGCGGAGCTATTTACTCGAGTACTCAACTACAGAGAGAAAAACATGGGAAAGGAACACCCGGGCACGATAGAGAGCCTCAGTAACTTAGCGGTGACGTTGGAGCGTCAAGGTCTGTACGACGCCGCGGTAGAGAAAAACCAAGAAGCGCTTAAAAGGAGAATAGATGTGCTGGGGAAAGCGCATCCGGATACATTGACAAACATGAGCAACCTAGCTTCGCTTTTGCTCAAGCAAGGTGACATCGAAAAGGCCGAGAAACTGAGTGAAGAGGCGCTACAGGCAATTGAGGCCCGTCTGGGTCAGTCAAACATAGACACTCTAACGGTCATCACTACGCTCGCTAAGGTATCAAAAATGCGCGGAGACTATCAAAAGGCGGAGGCGCTCTATCGTAGATCACTCAGTGGGTTCGAGCAACAGCTTCCACCGCATCATCCTCACATCTTGCGCACTCTGATAAACTTGGCAGTTGTACTGCGGAGACTGAAACGATATGAGGAGGCAGAAAAACTGTTCCGCAGGGCAATGGGTGGCCTGAAAGAACGGAACGAGCTATGCCATCGCGACGCACTAATCTGCCTGACCAACCTGGCAACTGTGCTGGAAAACCAAGGAAAGCTGACTGAGGCGGAAAACACCAACAGAGAAGCCCTGCAGGGCCTCGAGCAAACAATGAGCAAAGACCACCCCGACACCCTACGGTGTCTCGAGAACCTTGCAGGTCTATTGCAGGCACAAGATAAGTATAAGGAGGCGGAAGAGGTGGGCCGGAGAGCTGTGGATGGATTCAAAGCTAGATTCGGACTGGAGAGCCCGAAGACTCTCCAGAGTATCGCATATCTGGCCCATCTACTCCATCGCCAACACCGACATCGCGAGGCCTGGGACATGTACGAGACGGCGTGCGCGGGATTCAAAGCGGCCGGTATAGACAGCAAGGCCTCGCGGACTTGTCTCCAACGATTTGCGACAATGCAGGAGGAGATGAAGCTCAGCGACTCGCCTTTCTCGGCGGAGAGAGGGGCGATAACGCTGAAAGGGGCTGAGGACATTAGTGCAGGCCAGGAGGCGGTATCTCAAGTGAAAGAGACTATTGCTTCATACCCTGAGGCTAAGCGTCGAAGACAATCGTTGGACCTTGACGTTCTACGAGATGGAGACGCAGCCGAGAAGCGCCCTAGGTTGATGACATCAACTGACACTCCATGCTCGAAGAGCTCGTGAAAATGGTACCTATTTGTGATTTTGTTTGCATTCATAGTACAGTATATTGGAAAAGCCTGCCAAACGAAATCATGGGCAGTTAGAACCATGCGTTGCATATTCTAAATCCGGTACTCTTGCTGTCAGCTCGCAGCTGAAGTAGCCAATGATACCCTCCTACCGTGAGTAAATACATGGACTCTCATAGAGTTCAATTAAGTAGGAACGACTGTGTCCTTTTGCATACGTATACACAGCATCCTTACAACAGATCCTTCCTCGCTTGATGTCAATGACAGTCCTTTCTAACACGGGCAAACCCCAGGTTCCGGAGGAATCGATTTATTAGTAACTGCCGGGTATCATATGAAGTTGTTACCGATCACGGGACATCTTTGTAGTTAGCCCCACTCGGTTGTCAAGAGGCCGAGACTCCCATACCAAAAATACAGTTTGGACCCTTGTATTGACAATCGACGACTAGCCCAAGGAAGCTGCGCACCAGCGATCCTGCGCACCCCCACCAAAGCTGCACGGTAGGCAAAATATCAATCTTTTGGCCGCGCCAGGCAGGTAGCTGCCATTATACACATATTTTATAAAGTTAGAGCCACCCCAGCCTCTGCAGCTATTTTAGCTGTACTTTCTGCGTTCTTGGCATCGCGAGAGGCCACTTCAGTCTCTAATTTGTGAATAGCCTCAACCGCCAAATCCGCTCCAGCAAAACGTTAATTTGGGTCAATTTCGACGCGCTTTTTGGTGCGATAGGAGTTATCACTCTCGGATTGAAATTGAAGTTTCCTCTGTACAATCTCAAGCCCTGCTGCCCTTGTATTCGCCTCAGTAATCGCCTTGCTTGCCTTGCTAAGCAGCACCCGTACGCGCTGGATTCGTTACTCGGCCCCCAAGGACCGGCTAACCCGTTGCCGGACCAACCGTCGCTTTGAGAACTGCGGCCGTCAACTGAGTATATCTTCACACGGGGACACGGGCAAAGCAATGCCTCATGCTCTAACAGCGCATGCGCCAGATTGAGGCTATTCACAAAAGACGACCAACGTCTCATATTGGACATCAGATCAAGTATCGCAATCTTGTCGCCCCAAGAAACCCTGCCATCAAACCCGACTTCTAGCATGGTTCAGCCGAATGTCGTCATCGCCTTGATTATCATCCTCCTCATCATATTTTTGTCCGCCACCGGTTTCTGTATCGCCAGAACAGTTGCGTTCCGAGCGGCGTCTGGCGCTAGTAGCGCTGGAAGCAGCGAAGAGTCGGGACAAGCTCACGGTCGGCTATCTTACAGTTGGATATCTTACAGTCGGCGAGCTCGGCGAGCTGACGGCCGGCCAACTCACCTTGAACTTGGACAGCGAGGTGAAACGGACGTTTCTGTTGATAGTCGCGACTCATACTAATCCAAGCGCCCAACTCGTCTGTGGGGCGGGCCTCTCCCCGCCGATCGCTTATTAGTGTGCCTCTCTGCATCAACACCGCGGCACAATGGCACGTTCTGGATAAAGATGCTTCCTGGCCGACTGCGCCGAGAAGGGTTCCAAACGCTGCAAATACCATTTTCAACCCCCTTAGGGTTTAGGGAACACATTTGTTCTGGTCAATTGGGGGAGCATTCGCTCACAATATGAAGCTAGAGTAATATGTAGGTCACTAAACATCCACAATGTTTAGGCGAAGACCTAACCTCCTGAGTCTGCTTACGAAGCACAAGACGGTCAGCGGCAAATCTGTTGTCCCTCACGAGCCTTTTCGACCGACAGGGGATTCGTAAAGTCCTCCTTCCGGTGAAGCGCCCCTCGCCAGCGCAATCCGGGTACTGGGGTCAGGCGCCCCCGCATAGCCCGCTCACTGACAGGACAGTTTTTGCCACTCATGCGCGGCCCTTAGCTATCGAGTTTTGTTGCAACTTTTCATGTAGATAGCTAGCTCATCCTGCAGCTTCTTTCTTAGGTGGCGGCGGTTTGACTACGCCCCTGCTGAAGTCAATAATTCTCTTTATCTCTCTAAATTTCTTCTTATTGCGATCTAATATTACCTATCTCTATTACGCGCTAATTAAGTAGAAACGTAATGAAGTTGCGATAATTACCTACGATAGTAGACTTGTTACTAAGCAACTAAATAAACTAAGAGCCTATAGTTTAAGTTATTTAGGTATAACCTATAGAGCTATTTATATTATTTAGTTTAATAGGTTTTTAGAGGCTTATTTAGTTAAAAGTTTAATAGATTTAATACTATTTAAATACCTATCTATTAGCGAAAATAGTTACTATACTATAGATAGAAGTATAGTACTATACTACTACCTAAACTAGTATATTACTACCTTATATAACTCTATAGGTATATAGAGATAGCTAGATACCTTTATTATTAAAAAATAAGTTCCTTTATTTCTAGTATTTACTAATACTATCTAGTTATCTATTATATAAATTAACTTAATACTAGTATCCTATTAGTATATATAATAGATCTTAACTATTTTATTATTAGTTAGTTATATTATAGCTTAATTAGGTAGAGGCTTAAAGCTAGTATTATACTAGCTATATATATACTAAGTTACTATAAGTAACTATAGTTTAATTTTATACTTCTAGAACTCTAATAGATTACTAAGTACTATAAAAATAGAGCTTAGAGTAAATAGCTAAGTACTAAAAGCTTAGAGTAAATACTACTTACTAAATACTCTAAGTATCCTAAGAACTATTAATTAGATATAAAGATAGTATAAATATAGAGTAGAAAGAAGTAGTCTCTAGTACTTCTTTAGTATATAGCTTAGCTCTCTCTTAGAGAGAAATAATAATAACTTATCTTCTAGTTATTCTTAAGCTTATTTTTCTATTATACTAAATTTACTAAATAAGTACTTATATTTATAACTTAAAGTTAGAATAATTAATTATTATAATCTATTCCTTACTCTACCTTAGATATAGATCTCTTATTATAGTATAGTCTATACTTATAGTAGATAAAGGTATATAACTACTTATAAGTAAGTACTTATTAGTAAATACTTATTAGTAAGTACTCTTAGTATATATATAACTTAATATAATAAACCTCTATAGCTTAGTATATTTAACTTTAACTATTTAACCTATATAGTCTATTAAGTAATATACTATTAACCTTACTTTATCTTTAAAAACTAATCTTTACTTTACTAATATATAGTTAGTATATTATTAGACCTTAATACTTTAAATACGTTTATAATAAGTAATATATTAATAGAAACTAATAATTAGTAAGAAGGACTAATATATACTATAACCTCTAAGGTTATAAAGCTAGACCTTTATTATAGAGACTAAACTAAGCTTAAATTTTAGCTACTTTAAGTTAATATCTACTTTAAAATAGATAAAGTACTTAATAATAATTAACTAATACTTAGAGTAATATACTTAAGAGGAAAAGATAAGAAATAGGTTATACTATATCTTAAGAAATTTATAGATAAGTTACCTACTTACGCGAATTACCTACTAAATACTAGTATAATATCTTATTAGATTTAAGATAGGTTAAATAGGTATATAGTATAGAATAAAGTATATAATAAAAGACTATAATAAATAATATAGTAAATAAATAAATAATTATTTATAAAGGCTCTTAATTAATATCTATTAATATAATTCTTATCTTCTATCTACTATACTTTCTACTAGTTTATATATTTATCTCTACTAAGCTTATTAAGGTCTCTTAGTTTAGAGAGTAGAGATCTACTATCTCTATTATATAGTTAAACTAGCTTAATATAGTTTATTTAATAGTACTAGTTCTATATAGCTTATCTATAACTCTATAAGCTTTTAGATATTAGCTTTACTAGTTATATTAGCTATAATCTTAGATATAGTCTCGAATAGTCTTATAATAATACTTTTATCTAGTAGTAGATAACTAAGTTTAACCTTAGATTACTTATAAATCTAATATATCTATATAATAACTTTATATAATATTATAACTATACTATTAGGAAAAGATCTATACTAAAGATAATATATAACTTACTATATCTAATCTTACTTTAAACTAGTTCTATAGTAAAAGTATTATAAGTCGAGTAGCTTAGGAATAAGTAGAAGATAGATTATTAATTTAAAACTATATAAAGAAAGTACTATATATATATATATAGGAAGCTCGAATAGCTCGCTTATATAATATATACTTATATACTCTTCTATTAAACTATACTTCTCTATATTAAGTTAAGCTTATAGATATTAGGTATACCTAATATCTTTATAACTAAGATTAAGCTAAGCTTAATTATAATATACCTTCTATATAAGCTATATAGCTATAATTTTTAGAGTCTATCTAAACTTACTTAAAACCTTAGTTTCTTATAATTTTACCTATTATAAGCTTAGGCCTTAGTATATATATATAATATATATATATAGAGTAAACTATAAGCTTTCTACTTTACTAAACCTTATAAATTACTATACTATATCCTATAAGTTATTATTTAGTATATACTTTATATATTCCTATAAGCTCTCTAGCTCTTATTCCTATTCTATAAGCTCTATACTAACTCCTATATAGACTTAATTAATTACTTCTATATACCTATATATTACTAAAGTATACTATAAAGAAGAAGCTACTACTACTAAAGAAGAAGCTACTACTACTAAAGAGAAGAAAAAGAAGAAGAGAAAAGAGAAGTAGTAAGCTTATTATACTATCTTTATCTATACTTTCTCTTATACCTTCTCTCTTACTATATTTCTACTACTCTTTCCTTCTTTTCTAGAGTATAGTACTCTTTAGGTAGAGCTCTACCTTAGCTATACTAAAAGTACTTTAATAGGTATCTTCTTTAGAGAGTATTATAACTCTATTAGGAAGAGTTTATACTATATATTCTATACTTATAGATATAAGTATAAGCCTATATAAGTAACTCTTTTCTTCTTATAAGCTTTAATTATAGCTCTTAAATAAGCTTTAGTAGCTCTTAATAGAGCTTTATCCTATCTTTTAATAGTTAGTAGTACTTACTATTAATTTTTAGTAGTTTCCTTACTACTTCTACTACTATAGTACTTATAACTACTCTTTACTATTCGCTAAAGGCTAGTACCTCTAAATTAGCCTAGTTAAAGTATAAGCTTTACTTTATACTAAAGCTTAAGAAGGTATAGTAGATACTAGGGTATTCTACTCTCTCTCTACCTCCTCTACTATTACTTCTACTAGCTTATTCTCTACTTCCTATACTTTCTAGTATATTTTATCCTATTATACCTACTCGTAGTACCTACTACTAAGCTTATACTTAGTAGTAGTACTAGGCTTAATAATAGAACTAGGCTTAGTAATAGTTTTACTAACTCTTTTACTTATACCTACCTTTTTACACCTATAATATAATAAATAATTATTAGGAAGAAGAGGCGTATATTACCCTAGCCTTAAAGTATATATCTATAAAGACTTCCTATAATCTAGCTACTATAGTGCGCCTATTTAACGTAGGTAAGTAGAAGCTATATTAATGCGCTATAGGCTATAGTTTAAAAATAACGCACCTACCTATAAACTAGTAATTAAATCTAGCTTAATTATAGGCTCTTAAGCTATATATTAATCGCCTTAATCAACTAGGCTAACCTCTATTAATACTAATATAGCGCGCTACTACTAAGTTAATCTACTATTTAACTACTCTACCTAAGGAATATACGCGTATACGGCCTCTTAGCTACGACTTCTTTAAATACTATCTATAAGCTAACCTATACGTTAAAAAGGTATAATAAAAGCCTTAGGAGCCTAAGAGGCTAGGTATATAGTAGAGAGATATCCTATAAAAGTACTTTAGTAATTTAGCTATAATTATAGCTAATAAGAATATATAGAGCTCTAATATATAGAACTTTAACGAAGTTAGTATTAGGAGAGGAATTAGAGGCGCGTAGGATATAGTAACCCTATAGGCCTATAAGGTAGCTAAATTACCCTTAGAAATAAATCGCAATTTTATTACAATAGGTAAAGCTATTAACGCTACTAGTAATATAATCCTACCTCTATATATCCTAAAAGGAATAGTAACCCTATACTATTATATTTCTATAGAGCTTAACCTTAACCTATTAATACTTCTTAGTATATTAGAATTAGGCTACTCTAATAATTAGATTATACTTAATTATCTTAAGTACTTTAATAAATATACTAAGTAGCGTAGGCGTAGAGTATAGTAGCTACTTATCTTTAATAGCTATAGATCTTATCTTATATATAAGTTTATTACTATATACTAAGATAATAAAATCTAGCTATATAGCCTACTACTTTATATATCTTATATACTATAGCTACTTAACGTTATAGTCTTTTAGCCTTATAAATATTACTATAAGAAGCGCGTAGAGATAGCTATACGTAAAGGCTATAATAACTTCAACTATATTAAGTTCCTCTACTATATTAAGGATATATAAAAGGATACCTTTAAGAGATTAATAATATAATTAGCCTTTAAGAAATTAGGGATCTAGCTACTTAACGCGTTAATTATACTTAATAAGCTACCTATAATTAATCGACCTATTACTCCTCTACCCTCTACGCTAGTACCTAATATAGCTACTCCTCCTATACCTATTATAGCTCTCTACGTTAAGCTTTTTACGCGGAAATACCTATAGGGTATTAATTAAGAGACTAGAGAGTATAGTATACTACTATTGCAATTATAGTAGTAAAGGAGAAGTATAAGAAGGATCTAAAGAATATTACTATTACTATAAAATAGCGCGTAAAGTAGTAGTATAAAGATAGCTGTTACGTATAAATAGGAGGAACTATATATATATTAGACGTACGTCTTCGAATAGCTATAAAGGACTCTATTTAGAAGAAAAAGGAGGAGAGAGCTACTATAAGAGCTACTATAAAGGCTCTTAAGGAAGTAGAAGCTTAAAAAGCCTCTCTACTAACGTCTTCTAATAAATCTAACCTAGAGATATAAAGCTCTAGTTATTGTTTTACTATCTAGTAAATAGTATAATTAATAAAATTCGCGTTTTAGGTACTACCTACTATAAAATAATAAAGGCCTTAGTAAAACTATTACTAAGCCCGGTTCTATTATTAAGCCTAGTACTACTACTAAGTATAAGCTTAGTAGTAGGTACTATAAGTAGTACTACTCTTAGTCCTTCTTATACTACTACTCCTATTACCTCTACTACTAAAGCTACTACTACTACTCTTACTACTACTAAATAGCTAGTTACTACTACTACTACTTTACTCCTTAGAGATAAGTAAGCTAAGAAGGCCTTTATATATTATCTATATATAATAGCTCTCTTTAATAAGCTTATTACCCTATTTATATAATAGAGCTTTAGCTTTAAAGCTTTAGCTCTTTAATTTAAACTCTTCTCTATACTCTATATACTCTACTCTTATAATATCCTAGTTTAAACTTCTTTCTTATATTTTTTAAGTTTAGTTCAGCTTTAAACCTCTTAAACTACTACTTTAGTAAGTACTTATTATAGTATAAATACTATTTAAGGAAGTAGAATTATAGATTTTAGATTCTATCTTTTACTTTATTATAGTTATAAGCCCGATTCGCGTAGTCTCTACTACGCAAGTATAAAAGAGTAGTACTAGTACTTAGGTAGGTACCTATAAGTAAGCTGCGCTACTATACGCGTAGCTTCGCAATAGCCTTATTAGTAATTAATTAAGTTATCGCGTAAGAGGTAATTAGGTTTTATAACGCTACTAGTAATAAGTCGTTTAATAATTGCAGAAAGTCGCTATTTATTACTAGCGCAGGTAATTAGTTAATATAAGGCTACTAGCGGCGAGTAAGGATTGTAAAAAAAAAGAGTGCTATAAGAGTTATCTAATAATATACCTTGCCCGGTATCTAGGGGGTATATCGTAGTATAAATACCGTTTAAGGAAGTAGAATTATAGAGTTTAGATTCTATCTTTTACTTTATTATAGTACTTTATTAATCTATTAGCTAGTATCTTATTTATTAGTATATATAAGACTTAAAAAGAGGCTTTAGTATACTCTTAGTATAGTTATATATTTTATATATTAATATAGTATAAACGCGTTATTATAAGCTTATTTTATCCTACTATAAGTTAAATTATTTACTAGTTAGTATATAATATATTCTAGGTAGCTTCTAAATTAAGAGTAAGCTCTTTAAATAATTATTTAAAAGCTATTACTTCTTTACTTATATATTTAATAGTAAGAAGCTTAGCTTCTATTATTAAAGTAGTTACTATTACTTAATAAGTAGCTCTCTAAATAATTACTTCTTTAAAAAGAGTAGGCTAGTAAATAGATTAGGAGTACCTATTAATAGGTTAGGATTAGGTTAGAGTTATATAGACTCTAGGTTTAGGGTAGGTTAGAGTTTCTACTCCTCTAGGTTAGGTTAGGTTAGAGTTATATAGGCCCTAGGTATAGGTTTAGTTAAACCTAGCGCTAGCGTAGGTGTAGGTTAGGTTAGAGTACCTATTAGGTTACCTACTAAAGTATAATATTCTATAATTATTACCTATATTAAAATACCCTAAATATAAGATAAGTAGTATAAAAAAATTGAAATTATTAGTTAGACCTAAGGTAACCTAGTCTATACTAACTATACCTATACCTAAGGCCTATATAACCTTAACTTAACTCTAACCTATTACTAGCGCTAACCTAGTAAATATAGGTTAGATTAGGTTAGGTTATTATATAATCTAACCTAACCCTAACCTAGCCTATACCTATTTACTAGCTTAAAAAAGAGTTATAATATAGTCTTAAGATAAGTAGTATATTACTAGATTATCTATAAATAAGGTATCTCTATAGATAAGAAGCTCTACTCTATTATATTAGCTATACTAAAATATATAGTAGTAAGTTTAGTATAGATATATTATAATATAGTTTATAGCTTTAATATACTCTTTACTTAGGTTTATAAGATAATAAGAGAGCTTTAAGGTAGTAAAAGCTATATTAGAGTATACTATAATTATAGTATAGAGTATTAAGCTAATATACTCTTAGTACTCTTATATTTTATACTTTAAAGCCTCTTCTTAGCTTCTCTAAAGCTCTTCTTAAAGTAATAGAATAGCTAAGAATAGTATTAAGCTTATTAGATTAAATCTCTTTATAATCTTATTAATATACTATAGTAAAAAAACGAGCTTAGGAATAACTAGGAGATAAGTTATTATTATTTCTCTCTAAGAGAGAGCTAAACTATATACTAAAGGAGTACTAGAGACTACTTCTTCCTACTCTATATTTATACTATCTTTATATCTAATTAATAGTTCTTAGGATACTTAGAGTATTTAGTAAGAAGTATTTACTCTAAGCTTTTAGTACTTAGCTATTTACTCTAAGCTCTATTTTTATAATATATACTTATTATATATAAGTATAATAGTCCTCTTTAAGTAATCTCTTATTACTTATACTTCTAGGAACTAACTTACTAAACCTTTATCTTTAATATTATAAGCTCTCTTAATTACTTTAATAATCCTTAAAGTATCTAAATAATAGTTCTAATAGTATATTATTAGTATATTATTAATATAGAAGAGTAGGAGAATCTTATACTTCTTATTAAAGAAGAGGTAAGGCTCTTCTTTTAATACTAAGAACTCTACCTTCTTAAGTATTTAAAAGAGCTCTTTATACTATAGTAGAGATAAGTCTTTAAGGCTATATAGAGCTTAATTAAGCTTAATATACTTTCTAGCTACTTTAAATCTATCTAGTAGTTTATAGATTACTACTAGCTAGTACTTTCTATAAGTATAGAGAAAAGCTTTAATAATATTATACTAAGTTATCTTAAGATTAAACTATACTATAATTACTATTACTATATAGAAAGAGTAAGCTATAAGTATAGTAGTATAGATTAACTATATTAAATTAATTACTTATAAGTCTTCTCTTATAATAATCTAAACTTTATACTTTAGAAAGTAACTATCTTAATTAAGCTTATAGGTAAATACCTACTTAAGTAGTAGTAGGTAATTACTAATTTATAAGTACTCTATCTCTTCTTAAATTCCTATAAAGAGTAGTATATTAATCTCTTTCTATATAGCTTACTTAAAGAGCTTATTTCTATATATTTAAGCTTATAGTAGTTTAGTATAGAGTATTAAGTATATAGCTATAGTAATTATAGTATATACTACTATAAACTCTTTATATAAATCTTAAGCTATAAAGACTCTTAGAAATAGCTTATTAAGGATACTACTCTACTTTTCCTACTTATATTTATATAATAATAAGTATATATCTAAGCTTTTAGTTCTATTTTCTAGGTTTTTATTTTAGAGTCTCCTACTTATATATATTAGTACTAGCTACTATTTACGCGTATAGTATCTTAGAACTCTTTCTACTACTTTATCTAGAGAAGCTTTAGAAGATATAGCTACTTAGTAAGTAGTAGTTTAATAAGTTTTATACTTATCTATTAGCTACTTTAAGTCTACTTCTTTAGTAGAGTATATATCTTAGAAACTCTTAAATACTCTACTATATTAATTAATTTAATCTAGACTAATATCTTACTATTAATATACTTTAGGCTTAAGTATTTACTTTAGAGTTTAAAGGCCTATATACTTAGATTACTCTATATTAATTTCTTATAGCTTACTAGCTAAGCTTACTACTTATATAGAGTCTACTTCTTATTCTACTAAAGTAGCTAGTTAACCTACTATACTCTTAGCTTTATATAAAGTATTACCTTCTAGATTTTATACTAGGTACTCTTCTTACTCCTAGTTTTTAGATAACTATACTACTTTATAGAGTTAGTTAAATATATCTTTATAGACCTTTCCTATATTATATAGTTTTTTTTTATATAACTTATTAATAAGCTTATAAATCTCTAGTTCTAAGAACTCTTAAGATTAGGCTTCTACTTCTTCTTTATAGAAGAGTATCTTATTAAATATTATATTATAAGTTATAATTACCTAATTAAGCTTTAGGACCTATATCCTATATATATTAGATATTCTATATTCTACTAGATATCTAATATAGCTCTTAGGACTTACTTTAAAGCCTTTATAGTTATACCTAGTTTCTCTATCCTTATTTAAGAGATATACTTAGTAGCTATATATATATACTACTCTAATCTAGGTATAGATCTATAGTAGTAGCTTTTACCTCTATTAGTTAATATTATCTAAAGTAACCTCTAAACTATCTATTAAATACTATAGTTAGTACTTTAAGCTAATAGGTATAGCTTAGACTTATATTAATAAGCTATATTACTATATCTACTACCTCTAGCTAGAGCTTCTTAGGTAGATTTACTTCTATTCTTATCTTAATTAATTTTATAACTACCTTTTAACTAGCTCTCTTAGAACCTCTATTTAGCTTATAAGTATATATTAAAGAGCTCTAAACTTATATCCCTTTATTCTAAGCCTAATATTAAAAGCTTAAAGTACCTCTATATAGTAGTATTACTATATTATTATCTTATATAATTATATATATATAGAGCTTATAGTATTCTTTTACCTATACTTTAAAGTTCTTAAATACTTTTAGAATCTCTTAGAGTATCTTACTATATAGTATATAGGTATAGAGCTTACTACTATAATCGTACTTAAGTAGTAGAAACTAGAGCTTATCTAATCTTCTATTTAGTATATTAAAGAGATTCTAGGCTATATACTAGTATAGGTATAAAGCTTATTCTTTTAGCCTTCTAGAGATAATTTATTTAGTATAAGTTATAGAGTAGTACTTATAGTTTATCTAAGCTATACTATTAATACTTATATTTATAGTATACTTAACTAATACTCTAAGAGCTACTAGTCCTAAATATCCTAATCTTAAGTATTAGAGCTCCTTAGAATCTAATCTTAGCTTAATAGTCTATAAAAGAAGCTTTTATTTACTCTAATTTATACTTATAATACTTAAGTAGAATAAAAGTAGCTTATATTTAATAAAAGTAAGATTATACTTATATACTATTATAGCTAATACTATACTACTCTCTAGTATACCTATTCTTAGTATTATATTATAGCTTAGGTACTATATTCTAGCTTCTCTAAGTTAAGCTTCTAAGACTATATTAATATAAAAACTCTCTACTACTACTACATTAGTAAGCTTTAAATCCTCTATATACTCTTTATAAACTCTATTAAGTATATTCTTAAATACTTTTATACTCTTTCCTAGTATTAGAAAGGATTAAGTTCCTACTTATATATAGTCTACTCTAGTTTCCTTTATAAAGGAGCTAGGTTTAAGAAGTACTTTTATATTAACTAAGTATATAGTATCTCTATTATTAAATATAATACTCTTAAATAGTAAGTAAGTATTAAAATCTATAGTATTAAAAACTCCTTATAGAGGAATTATAAATATCTAAGAGTCTATTAAAGCTATTATAAGCTTACTAAAGAATATAAGAGCTTTTAGAATAGTAGTTAAGTTAACTTTAATAAGCTCTTAAAAGTTCTACTATATAATTAGTACTACTTTAAGAGTAGTATAGTATAGCTTATCTAAGTATATAAGTATTTTCTCTTACTCTATATTACTAAGTAAGTAGGATTTTCTAGTAAGAGTACTCTCTAGTTTCTTATAGATATTTAGTAGCTAGGGATATTTTCTCTTATATAGGTAAGGCTTCTTATTAGAGCTTAGTATAAAGGAGCTTCTAAAGGTAATAAAGACTTCTAATCTATTATTAGCTATATAGAGCCTATACTTCTATAATAGTCCTAAGTATATTATACTAAGTTACTTTAGTATAAGTATCTTATTACTTAGTATAGATTTCTAGACTATTAATTAGCTTATTATCTAAGCCTACTCTAGAGCTAGCTTAAGAGTAAGAGCCTCTAGAAAATTATAAGCTATAAGCTTACTTAATATATTATTTAGAGAGTATACTATTACTCTTTAGTATAAGTAGTTCTACTTATTATACTAAAGCTTAGGACTTTAATACCCCTACTTTACTTTCTATAGGTAAGCTTAGTACTAAGCTTATAAGAGGTTTTATATACTAGTATTAGATAGTATAGATAGAGCTTTTAAGGTTTAGATAAGTCTCTAGAGTATAGTAGACTTACTTATAAGTAGTATTATCTTTACTATTAATAAATAGCTTAGATTAACTATTATATTAACCTATATACTTAGAGCTCTTAATCTTACTATTTTAGATACCTAGCTCTTTCTTACTACCTAGTATTTATTAAGTATAAGCTTATAGTTAGTAATTTTATCTAGTTTATTAAGAGCTTATAAGGGTATAGAGTATATAGGTTTAGCTATATAGATATTAGGACCTATATCTACTTCTAGGTTAATAATCTCTTAAATCCCTAGTTTAAGCGTATTATATTTAAATTAAGTATACTATACTAGCTATTATAAGCGCTCCTTAAGCTAGGTAGTACCCTTATTAAGTAGGGTAATTTTACTAGATACTATAGTGAGCGTATAAACGTTTAGATTAGAGTATACTAAGCTACTAGCTCGAGCTATAGTGTATAGGATAGAACTATTGTATGTTCTTTAGCGCCGGGCTCATAACTATTATAAGTCGAGCAGCTCAGGAATAAGTAGGAGATGGATCATTAATTTGAAGCTATGTAGAGAGAGCGCTATATATATACATGGGAAGCTCGAAACAGCTCGCTTACGTGATGCGTACTCGCGTGCTCCTATATTGAGCTACGCTCCTCTGTTTTGAGTCAAGCTCGTAGATATTGGGTATACCCAATATCTCTGTAACCGAGGTTGAGCCGAGCTCAATTGTAACACTTATCGAACACACTATTAAGCCAATTTTACGCTTTCGCAAGAGCTAACGAGTAGTTGCATCTAGGACTTTATAGTCTCAATAAATAGAGTCTAGGGTCAGACTGACATGTATATTATATTGATATAATGCTAATTGTGTTACAGCACCATGTGTCTACATTCTCTCCTTCTTTTACCGTTAGTAAAGCTTCCACTTGTCCAGTATAAAGCTTACCATTATGTTTACCATTGGTGGATACAGTAACTGGCTCGGCAGGCTTAGCACCCTAATAGGGCCTTTATGAATCCAGTTCTTCATATCTGCCTACGCGAAGACCACTGCAGCAAGACACAAAGCTCCAGGGAGAGCCTGAACAAAGAAAATCTTGCTGTTTGCTGTCAAACCTCCGTAAACACCGGCCACAAACACACAACCCGCGAAGAACAGCGCGATTTGAGGCGCAAACACGGCGCTGGGATGAATCAGAGACCAGAAGAGGCCAGCTGCCAGAAAACCATTGTACAGGCCTTGGTTGGCGGCCATAGTCTTGGTTTTGGCGGCAAAGTCAGGCTTGAGCGCAAACGCTCTCAAACCCGCCGGTGAGGTCCAGAAGAACACCTCCAAGGCCATGATGTAGGCATGGAGCGCAGCTAGTAGAAAGACAGCAACGGAGGCGAGGAGCGACATTGTGGGCGCGGATCGAGGGCTGGGTGCGAGATTGATTCTGGTGGTGGGTAATTTGTGAGTGTGATCGAGTCTTGCGATGATGAGGGGAATAGGAGGAACAAGTAGGCCACCTCGGCTTTACTGTAAGAAACGCTAGGCTAAACGCGTTACAGGAATGGCAGTGATACGGGCAAATACCTCTCTATTACGCCGAGCGGCATCCCCACGCTAGATATGCATCCGTATATCCTGGTAGCTATCACACAGTCTATCTATATCTATAAATAATTATTATAATACTTTTAAAGTTATATTCTTAGTTATATTTTAAAATATATATAAATTATAGTATTAATTCTTACTATAATTTTAATAGTATAAATTACTTATAATTATAACTCTTATATAAGGCTCTATAACCTTATTTGTAAGATTATAAGTTTTAAGTTCAGTATATACCAACTAAATATATGTACGGAATGCATAGACACTTCGGAACCTTGACCCGCTCCCAATCTGAACACTGGCGCCTTCTCAGCTGTGTAGCCTTGCGTTTCGTTTCGAAGGTGCTATTGCAAGTCATCCGAGGACGACGGCGACGGCAGCGGTACGTAAATCAAGTCATGCGTCTAGTTGATACAGCCAGTTCGCAGATACAGGAATTCAGGGATCACGAAATCGAGAAGTACGCCATCCTCTCCCATACGTGGGGTGAGGAGGAAGTCACTTTTCAGGACATGGAAGAGTCTCGGACAACAAAAGAGCTTGCCAAATCGCCCCATGAGAGCGATGAGGAAGCTGTCCCCAAGGATGCGAAAGGAAGCAGGGCGGCCTAGAAGAAAGGGTTTAAAAAGATCAAGGAATCCTGCTCCTTAGCGAAAAAAGAGGGATTTGAATTTATCTGGATAGATACATGCTGTATTGACAAGACAAGTAGTGCAGAGCTGTCCGAAGCGATTAATTCCATGTACCGCTGGTATCAAGAGGCAGACGTATGCTACGCCTATCTTGCCGACGTTACAAGAAGATCTCAGCTTTCACGCAGCAGATGGTTCACACGAGGGTGGACGCTTCAGGAGTTGATCGCCCCGTCGCGACTGGAGTTTCTTGACCAAAACTGGGAAAAGCTGGGAACCAAGGAAGAACTGCGCCAAACCGTCTCTGAGTGCACTGGTATCCCAGTCGGGATACTCTCCGGAAGCGATGACTTGGAATCGATCAGCATTGCCCAAAGAATGTCATGGGCGGCAAGGAGGGAAACGTCGAGAATAGAGGATCGCGCCTACTGCTTACTGGGCATATTTCGCATCAACATGCCACTCATATACGGCGAGAGAGAAACGGCTTTCATCCGACTCCAGGAAGAAATAATGAAGATCTCGGCTGACCACAGCCTCTTCGCGTGGAAATCCGATGACAGCCGCGGCGGACTTCTGGCTACCTCTCCCGCCGCGTATATCGATTCGAGCGACATCGTGCAATATAATCCTTTCGATGCGTCCAACAGCCCCCTAACCTTGAGTAGTAAGGGGATCTATCTCGAAATCCGTTTCATCGGGATAGGTCCTCAAGGCGTAGGACTCGCGATCCTTCATTGCAAAGATAGAGGTGGAGAAGACAGACCCATCGCCATTTACGTGCAAGACATATTTCTCACAATGGACGAATTCGACAGAGTGGGGACCCGGAAATTCGAACAAATTGATTCTGAGAAAGTATAGACCTTGGCAGTATCCCGTGAGACAAATATGGATCCGTCAGAAAAGACACATGATGAGAGCGCAGAAATCGGGGCAGCTGCAGAAACTCGACGTTGCCGCGCTTGAGAAGTACTACGATGGCGCACATTTAGTGAAGTCCGGCGAAGGGAATGCGCTATTGAAGGCTGTAGATGATGGACTCGAGGGTGATGTGTGGCTGCTTCTGACGCGGAGCGACGTCGAGGCTACCTTAAAAGATAGAGTTGGGCGGACCGCACTGACGAACGCGGTAATAGGGGGCCGCGAGGCGATTGTGAAGATGTTACTGTCTCGGAGCGACGTCAAGGCCGATCTGGAAGATGAAGACGGGCGGACACTCCTGTCATTGGCAGCACAATCCGGTCATGATGCTGTTGTCAAGTCACTCCTGAAGTCGGGCAAGGTCGACACCGAATCGAAAGATAAAACCGGCCGGACGCCGTTGTCCTGGGCCGCTGAAAGCGGACACGAGGCTGTCGTGCGACTGCTCCTCGAGAGCGGGTCAAGTGTCGACTCGGACCATACAGACGGCCGGAAACCACTCTCATGGGCCGCGGCAAACGGGCACGAGGCCGTGGTGCAACTCCTTCTTGACAGCGGAGCGAATATCAAGTTAGAAGATGCTAATGGCTGCACGCCGCTTTCATGGACTGCGCGCGAGCTCGGCCGTCGCCGCACATGAAGCGATGGTGGAATGAAGACCTCCGGCGCTGCGGAAGTCGTACACGTACTGGAGGAACCGGACGTGTGCGATGCGGCGGCAGGGACGAGTGGACGAAGAGCTGCGGCGCACGGCAATGCGGGCGAAGAGGTTCTTCCACCAGACGATTCGGCGGCACCAGAAGCAACACTAGGAGGACTTCCTAGACAACAGCGACAACATATAGAAGGCGGGAACGGAAAACGAATTCGTCACTGAGAATCAGGACATCGCAGGTGAACTGCTGCGGGCGTTCTTTCCAGCCCCGCCGTCGTGCGAGCCGGAAGACGCGCCAGGCGGGTACAGCCAGCTACCGTGGGAGCCGATTACGAAGGACGAAGTCAAGAATGCGGTGTTCAGGGCGAGTCCAGACAAAGCACCGGGAAGGGACGGCCTCCCAGCGCGCGTATGGAGAGAGCTCTGGCCCGTACTCAGCGACGAAATCACGCGGCTCTTTGCCAGGTCGCTCGAGACGGGAAAGGTGCCGCGGGAATGGAAGGTTGCCAAGATCTACTACCGGCCCATCTCGCTCCTCCCAACGCTGGGCAAGGCCCTCGAGTCGCTGGTGGCCGAGAGGATCGCGTACCTGGCAGAGTACGGGCTGCTGCCGAAGACGCACTTCGGGGTGAGGAAGCAGCGGTCAACGACGCACGTATTGTCTTGTCTCTTTACGTTGATAGGGAAACTGGTGTAGATCGCTTGATGATCTGATCCGTACTCGTGCTCCCACACCGAGCACTTGGCCAACTCGCTCGCCAGCCCTGCCGTCGTAAGCATTGGGTTGATCGTAGACATGCGTCCTGCGTCGCTTACAAACGTCATCACTCTAGCTAGGAGCAGGCTCTGCAGCAACAGCTCCGCTATGAAGTTAATGATCACCGCGCTCTCCTCTTAGCTCGATGCGCTGCTGATATAGCTCTCTCCCTATAGCGGATTGTGCTGGTTGAAGTCGCTAGCGACTACTACCTCTATATGTAGGTCGTGCAGCACCTCTCTCTTAACGAGCCTGCTAATTATCTCTAGCCTGCTGCTTAGCTCCTTTAGGTTCTCCTCCTTTGTCTGTCGCGCACACAGGTTAGGTATGTACACTACACTACTACTACTCTCCTACTACCTACGTGCGCTACTACCGCTATAATATCTGCTGAGTCTACCGCTAGCTGTGTAACTGCTACCTCTTGTAACGCCTAGATGCACGACTAGACAGGCACTTAGAGAGACCTCCTGCCCTGCGCAATAAACTAACTTTACTGCGGGTTCGTGCCTAGCAGCACTACTTGCTCGTCTGCTAGAAAACAGCTAGGCTCTTAGCCTAGGATGAAATAAAAGTCTGCTAGCAACTCGGCGTTGTACAGCGCGTACTGCGCCTCTCTACTCTTCTTTGTGTTTGCCTAGAGGATCTGGAGTTCTCTACTTATAGCGCTAGCGCGTAAGTATCCTAACTTTCTCTTTCCTATACTCTAGGCACTCTCTATATAACGCCCGATGCGGGCCCTAGCAGTTCACGCAGCGCAGGTTAGTCGTCTCGCAGTACAGATAGCCCTCCTACCCGCACATATCGCACGTCTCTAGTCGCAGGCAGTCTCTCGCCCTATATCTAAACCATCTGCACTTGAAGCACGCTACTAGCGTGCGTCGCTCCTTAAACGGCGACACGATAATACCGCCTCTACCAAACGTCACGCTGTCTAACTAAAGCAGCTTCTCCGCATCCTCCTTCGTTGCTACTTCAATCACTACCAACGCGTGCTATCCACTAGGCCTCGGTCGCCCGAGCTAGCGCACCGTGCACACCTCTTGTGAGGGGACTAGTACGTGACGGAGTCAAAGTATGGTAGTATCGTAATGATTTCACTAGAGCTAAGCTAGCCTAGACTATATATGCTTGAGGACGCTAACGTCCTTAGTCATGTCCCGTGACACCTCTACTCCGTTCTCCATCCCAAAGCGCTCCATCGCTAGCCTGCTCACCTTGCCACTCTCTACCTCCATCGCTAGCGCGGCCTCAATCCAGTCCACCTTAACTGCGTGCTACTTGGGCCCTACCAGCCTCGCGCTAGGCATATGCAGCTCTAACTACTCCGCCTCGTCTACTAGAACGCCGCCTCTTTCTCTTTGTCTACCAAGAACTTGATCAAGTCGTGCTATGGTTCCCTCGCCATACTCGAAAGTCCTTAATCGCTGCTCCAACGAACCGCTCAACCCCGCTCATACCCTGCTGGATCGCCTGTTTAGCCGCCTCCATGTTAGCGACCTTATCTGTCGCCTCCCCTCCCATCCGGCTAACACCGATCACTAGCTGTCGGTTGTTCTCATTGTCTTGCTTCCCACCACTTGTTGCGCGCGAGAGAGTAGTCCTCGACCCTGTCTGTCCACCGCTAGCCGCGACTGACACCCACGTCTGTGTAGATAGGGGAGACACGGAGATGATGTCAAGCTGTGCTCAGAGGGAGCTGATCGTCTCTTGCAGCTCGACGTTCTGGTTCTTAAGGTACTGCTGTTCGTCTTTGATCGTTGCGAGCTCGCTTCCGAAGCTCTCGATGATGCTGCTCTGCTGCGTTATTGTCTCTTTCAGGCTTTAAGAAGGGATTGACTCCGTACGAAGGTACATTCACACCTATTTGGTGCGCGGCGTGTCCGGAAGTCAAGGAGAAGGAGAGTTTGCGGGAAAATATACTATGCCGTTTGGGTAATTAAAGGAGATAATGGAGGTGGCGAAGAGTGAAGTGGAGGCGAGAGGACTGTGGGATGTCAGTAAGAGAGTGTTGAAGGACGTGTCCTCGGGATTGGAGGCGTGATGATTGAGGTATAATTAGGAATGTCATATCGAGAAGAAGGCTGATGAGGGCTGATGAGATTTGTCCCCATGAAAATCGCAACTCTACGCTTCACAGTGCAATTCCACCGCAATATCAACTGTAATTTTCAGTTTTAAGGCCGGCCACATATTTTCTATGCTCTGAAGAGCTTCCCATATCGAAATAAGAAATCCTAATAGTGAGGCTAATAAGCTATTTGCAGTTGAAGTGTGCAACTACTCCGAACGAGTCACCAATTTCACGCGCAATTTAACCACAACACGGGCCAATTTTGGTGCTCTAAAACAGCAGGCAGGATTCTCTAGGCTCTGGAGCATCTTCTAGAGTTTACCCAAAAAAAATTTAACCCATGTTTGTGAGGAGTGGTGTGAGGTTGAAGTTGACCATCGAAATTATAGGGACAAATCTCAAAAACGTGGATACAATTCTCAGCCATTGCTGAAATCAGAAACGAGTCCTAAATGTAACCTGTCCACGAACCG
Organism: Phaeosphaeriaceae sp. PMI808; assembly: GCA_021365335.1. Lineage (NCBI taxonomy): Eukaryota > Fungi > Ascomycota > Dothideomycetes > Pleosporales > Phaeosphaeriaceae > Phaeosphaeriaceae sp. PMI808. The sequence continues at coordinate 26,636 of JAJTIZ010000288.1, forward strand.
CATTCACAGATGTGTACATCCGGCCTTATCACCCTGGCAAAAGCACCCAGATACTTGATCACTGAGCCACCCGCGACCCCGGCATCGGGAAATAAAGTTGCCGCATCCATCTTTTCGGCATCTGCAAATCTCTTGCCCATTCTCGAAGCCCACAGTGTTTCCGTCACCGTAGCAGAAAGCGGCGGATCGCTCTATCGGGAGATTACCGCCGCGGGGTTCCCAACAATGGATATCGCCGCAATCTAAAGCAGTTGCCGCCGATGCGAATAGCAACGCACAAATACCGGTGGCAATAGCTATCTTCATTGTCTGAAGAACTGGTCGTTAGTGATGCTATTAACTTGAAGGTTGGGGATGAGATACTTGTGTAAGAGCGTTCTGTAGGTGATAAAGGAGAGAAACCTTGGGTAGTGATAGTTCTCTTTAAGACTTGTAGTGGAGTTGAAGGATATTGAGGCTCTTGATACTTGGGGAGGGGCCTCTTTATATACCTGAGGTTTCTCTCTCTCTCTCTCTCTCACCGTATAGTGTTACCTAAAGTATCTTTGCATATATACATGATACCCTGGCCATGGTTAAGGCTTAGGAAAGCCGTGTCAGACGGAAAACGCCGGCGGTAAAAGAGTATTCAGGAATGTTGTGCGGACCGGGGTTGGGAGACATATACGAATTGGAAAAAGGTCGTTGCATCGTTAAGATGATTCGCCCAGGCACCGAGTACCCATCAGCAGATGCCTTAATCCATGTCAGAGGATGTGTGCATCATACGGGGTGTAGGCACGTCGGTTTGTACCCTCGTGGTTTTGGCTCTCCTCGGAGTACCGATTTAAAGCTTTCATTGGTGCGATTCATGTAATCTTCAGTGGCTTTTACTCTAAAAAAAGAAGAACAATGACAAATTTACCGCTAACAAGGGTACAAACCGACGTGCCAACACCGTGTAGGTCCTCCTGGAGGCCTAAGCCGTATGGAGTATCTGAGTCAGCATCCTAAACCTTACTAAGTTTACAATATATAAGGGGGCAACCTAAGCAGGCTACCGCGCCCTCCCTACAAGCGCTTCCTCTAGTGCTTATATTGCCATATTACCATATTAAAAACAGTGCTTATTTAGTATTTTATATAACCCCTATCTATAGTAATTATAGTAAGGTAGCGCTCCCTTATATTACTAGTATACTTTTAAATTCTTTAGACTTAAGCTTCTCCTACTCCTTCTCTACGTACTACCTAACTTCCTCCTTTATTATAGTAAATCTCTATTATATCCTCCCCTTTAATAGTCTCTAGATATTCTTAATTAGGTTTAAATTAGGAGAATTTACTAACTATTCTATTATAAGTATACTATTCTATTCCTAAGCTAAGTATATTACTTTTACTAAGTAAATTAAAGTATTATCTTCTTTAAGAATAAGCTAGTATTTTAGTATTTTCTATAGCTCCTATATAAAAGACCTAATATTAGGGTATATATATATCTAGTAGATATTAGTATTTATTATCTTCTTCTTATAGCTAAGTCTAATTAACTAGTCTTCTTTAAAAATAACTAAAGGCCTCTTATTCTTATAGAAGATTCTACTATAGATTATCTAGCTTAAATAGCTTTTAAATTTAGGAATATAGTAATTAATATTATATTTCTCTTTAGTATATCTAGTAATAAAGACTTAACCTCTACTAGTTTAAATAGACGCCTTATCTATTTAAATTACTACTACCTATATCTTAAGAGTTTATTCTAGGTAAGAATATACTTATTTTAGCTAGGTCTCCTATTATTTAGATATAATAAGGGGCTTTTCTATTATAATATAGTAAAAATATCCTTTTTTTTAAAAGCTATTAATAAAGATTACTTATAAGTAGATATCTTTTTAAAAAAAGTAATTTTATTAAAGAGTTTCTATTAGTACTAATAATCTTCTTTACTTATATAACTAAGTACTATTATATTAGAGTATTAATATTTAGCTTCTTTTTACTCTACTTTTAAAAAGTCTATAGATTCTAAAGAAAATTTAATATAGTTTTATAAGGTATATATACGTATAATATATATTACTATTTATTATCTTCTTCTTATATTTAAGCTCTATTAACTAGTCCTTTTTAAAAATTACTAAAAGCTCTTTATTCTTATAAGAGATACTATAGTACTAGGATAAAAGTTCGGTTTACTAATAGCCGAATACGAGGTTTAAATATCTTAATACCCCTCTCTACCCTACTATTACTAACTATATAGAAGCTATAGTAATATAAAAGAGGTATTATTTTATTATAAAAGCTTAATATTTTATTTAATAACTATACGTACGCCTTATAGTAGTAAGGCGTTATAGTATAAATAGAATAAGCGCCTTAATATACGAATTAGGGATCTTCTTCTATACTTCCTTTAATACCTTATATAGTCGCTCCTAGTCCTCTATAGACTTACTAATTATAGCTAGCTCTAAGTAAAGCTTATATACCTTCCTTTTTAGTACCTACTATATATACTTAATAGGGTTAAGGTCTAGTAAGTAGGGTAGAAAGTTAACGATATTTATATAATACTTCTATAACTAGTTACTAGTTACTCGCGTAGTATATATACGCGTATTATCTTACTAGAATAGATTACCTCTCTAATAATTATAGAGGAGGCCTTTCTCTAGTACCTAGATATAGCTCTAAGCTAAGTAGCTATTATAGTAGGTATTAGGGTCTCTCTCTATAATTACTAGTAGGCTCCTCTATACCCTCCCCTTCTATTAATCTAAATTAACCCCTATACTATCTATATAAGAGGACGCGATATATTATACTCCTCTATTATCTTATACCTCTATTTCTTATAAGGATAGTAGAAGTACTACTCCTAATTAGTACTAGAGCCTTTCTAAATAGAGTACTTATTAGAGAAGTATATAGTCCTTCTCTTCTAGTTAAAATACTACTACTTCCTCTCCTATACTCTTCTTCTCCCTACTATAAATTAAGTAATCTTAGGCCTATACTTATATCTAAAGTTCTTTAGGTTATATCTCTTAAGTACTCTATATATAGTTTAGCTAATATTCGCTTAGTAAGAGTAGCTTCTTTTAAGGAGCTACCTATACTCTATCTTAGGATATTTTCAAGCTATTTAAAATAGTACTCGCTTATTATATTATAATAGTATCTTAGGACGCCTAGATTAAGGTAGGTCCTTTATAGTATAGTAGAGCTACTATTATTGTAATATATTATATATATTTTAGGTATAACGTGAAATTCTTCTACTAACTCTTTCGCGCTATACTCTACCTCTAAACTTCGCGAT
>JAJTIZ010000289.1:0-29857 GCA_021365335.1 Phaeosphaeriaceae sp. PMI808
ATTCTAGTAATCCTATTAAGAGAGGAGTCCTAATGCTATTAGTTTTATTCCGTATTATCATCTAAGTTGTAGCGTTAGTTCTTAATTAGTATTTATAAGGCTTATTGGGGACGGTAATAGCTGTGGCTTGAGGCTAGATAGTAGGAATATAAGTAGTCTAAATCTAGTATATTTATTTCTTCCCAATTCTAGGCCCCTTAATCCCAGTTTCGGGCCATCGTGCATTGATAAATAAATGCGGCTGGCCGAACATTATCCACTCCCGAACTCTCCTACTCGCATATACGTAGAAATCATGTTTTTTGGATGCGGCTGCGGATTTGGCCGGCCGAAGAAAGGTTCTGACGAATTCGACCATCCCCCTAATCTTATTAAAACAATTGAAACCCATTCGCCCGCGGTTGGAAAGGCAACTCTAGCGCGTTTCTTTAAGTCCAAACAAGTTCATATCAACAGGTTAATGTCTCTATCCCCAGAGTCAATAGTAAAGTTAGGAGCGGACTGCGAACTAGAAGGAACTCGTGAAGACAGCTTGGAAGCAGACAGGGTTCTAGAAAACTAGGCGGAAAGAAACTAATTTTTAAACTATACTAGATTCTACTCTATTAATAAACAAGTTTTCATTTGAGTGCTTAGATACATGAATTACTTCTTGCGGGTATAACTTTCGGTAGGATGGAGATTTTGCTTCGCCAGTGGCCCATTTCTGGGCCAGCCCAACATGGCGTCCGGTTTCCAGCTCCGCGCCTTCTTGACTCTTGCGCAATTCTTGGCAACCGTTCGTCTTCGACATTTGATCCCACAACCTGACTTGAGTGTCCTCCCATGGTTGATTCAAGCGCCAAAGAGCTTTGAGCTTGCATACCATTATAATAAAATTGTTTGTAGCATCGTGAGAGAGGTGTGATGAGGATTCATAACCCAGGCTGCCGTCCGTGGTATTGCGGGAGAGGCGTGACGGAATTTGGACACAATAATGCCGTTCGTGGCATTGTAAGAATTTATCTATCGTGTCCTAAGATGCCATCTCTCACTTTGCGCGAAACTATAATGAAACAGTACTGCGAGCACGATAGCGCTAGCTCGGGTGTTATTAACGTGCTTGCTGAATTATCTGTACCCTTTCGGCCTTCGCTTTCGTTGGTGCGGCGTTTGCACGCTTTCGACCACGATCATTCGCAGCTGCAGAGGCATCCTTTCCCCATGCTACTCTCTGGCCCTTGAGATGTCCCTATACCTTGTCGCTTCCGCATGGACTACTATTGTTTACTTGATCGACAGCCGTTACTGGTCTCAAGCAAGAGATGCGGCGCTGGCTCGTGAGCTTAATAAGTTATCACGTGGTGTCGCGCACAAGCGGGACCGTCGGAAGTGGGGAAGATGTCACGAGATAGTGGGGCTGAGCCTACCCAACGTCTGTTGCACTGCCTGGGAGCCCTCACAGCCCACCGTTATAATAATAGAAGAAAGGCCGCTGCTACTTGCCTTGTCGTTTCATATTGACCATTACAGCGCAGACTAGTCCCTGCACTAATTGCTCTGCCCTCTCGTCCTGATGCGCTGGAGTCGATTTTGCAGCAATGCGACTTCTTCACTTCGATGATGAGACCGGGAGGCTGATTTTGACGGAATTCAGTGGAAGGGCCGTGCCGCCGTACGCAATCCTTTCATATAGGTGGAACAGCGATCCTAATAGTGAGGTGCTCTTTGAAGATTTGGCAAATGATACTTGGAAAACAAAGGCCGGCTATCCAAAGGTTAAGTTCTGCGCTGAACAGGCCAGCCAGGATCGGCTGCGGTACTTCTGGATCGACACATGTTGCATCGACAAGTGGAACCGCTACGAGCGCTCGAAAGCGGTCTGTAGAAGATGCACAGCAACAGACTGCGCAGGAAGTATCTTCTCGAAAGTTCCTGCCAGGTGCGCCTGGTCCTCGCGGCACTGATGCGCGTCCACAAAGTATATGGGAGCATCCTTCCGAGCAAGCGAATGGTTTACACGAGGATGGACCCTTCAAGAATTGATTGCTCCAGCATCAGTCGAGTTTTTTCTCTTGTGAGGGTCAGCGACTGGGCGATAAGGAATCTCTCAAGTAGCTATTACACGAGATTACCGGTATTCCAATTGAGCCTTTACAAGGTGCTCTTCCCAGAGATGGATGTTCTTGGCTTGTATTAGCACTAATTAAGACACAAAAATTGGTCCGCCTAAGCGCCCACAACCTTATCCCAATCTCTTAGCGAGGCGCTCGAAATAACACCGCGCTTAATAATATTTACTCAAGGTCAATGAACTCAGTAAAGAACCAGAATACTAGTAACGTGCATCCCTGCGTAGCGAGACACCCTATGTAGCGAGACAAATAAGGGGTACTTTAACTTTCAGCAACTAGAAAGCTTATGTGCGCAACGAATATTGCTATAATTTTATAAAAATAATCTACTGTAGCTAATTCTAAATATCTATAATCTACTCTTCCCTAAAAATTACGTTCGCATCGTTACCTCTACGCCTAATTTGTTTAGCGCCCTATATCGTAGCATAATAAGCTTCCCTCCTCTAGCGCTAACCTTAAGCCTTTTTCGCTCTAATTTTTTATAGAATAGCCTTATCTAAGCCTCAGAATCTTTCTCTAATACTAGGAAGTCATTATTAGCCCTATGCGCGCTACGGGGCGCAATTTCATGCAGCGCCGCCCTATTAATTAGTACTTCTAGTGGAAGCGAACTACTAATCTAGGCTAATATAAGATAACCCCGCACGTCTTACCTTATGCGCTGGTAGGTATTTTATTATAAGATATATAGCTGTGCGGCTTGTGTAAGGGCTTAGAACATTACTAATCTAACTTAGGATTGGGAGCAGTACTAAGATCCGCACGGCTACGGCGTTTCTAGCATTGAAAACCAGCATCGACACAGCCATCCTACATAGTTCGAGATACGGTCCAATACATAGCGATACCTACTATCACGTCGCCCTCGAGTGCCGAAAGCCGCCGTTGTTCTCTCTGCTAACTGAACGAAAGACCTAACCAAGCCCGCTACGTCCTCATGCTTCTCGAGTCCACTAGCGCCGATTCTTAGACCAAGCAGCAGCCGAGATCTAGTCTCGGCCTGTTGGAGGGGAATACAATGCGGTGGGAAGGATACAAGCTAAGATAGAGCGCGGCGGCCCTGGAATTCGAAGCCTGCGCTTCGGCAAGTGGGTTCAACCGAGCGTTACTGGCGAAACGCCGTCGTTGCGAGCGCATACGAAGGCGGAAAGGCCCTGCATGCTTTGGTGATACAGCTGTCGTACGGTCAAACAACAGACGGCCTCTTGCACGAGCACTGAAATCGTTAGGGCCGTGGAGAGGTACTTCAGTTCGACCTCTGAGGGTCGTGAGGAGTCTTGGTTTGTTCATGTTCATGAGGGATGAGTACTAGCAGAGCTGTGGTGGTGGCCATGCATGGCAAGACTCTACACTATCCAGAGCTGCCTACAGCGCTCTTCTCTTCAGCCATATCTACAAACCATCGCCTCCTGCGCAAGGGTGTGGCCGGAGCGGGTCGTCCACCCTCCTTGTTAGCGGTGGCGACATGAAAATCTTTGGTTCTCGCTTGCATTCCTCCAAATTCAGACAAGTTACCATAGTTTGATAAACTAAATACTGCTTTCCATCTTACAAGGCTACTGCCCTTATCATATACTTCAATAAGCGACTATGCCTCCTTCAAACAACGAGTACGAAGGCTACACTATGGGCCACACCAAATCCTCCACCGCCAGCCATGTCGCTCGTACCGTCCACTCCGGCGCGGCCTTCCTCCTTCCGCACATCCAGACACACCACATCCTCGATATCGGTTGCGGCCCTAGCATTGCTAGCTTTTTAGAACTAGTTCCGCAGAGCAGTATAACGGGCATCAACCTAGGCAAAGCCGTACTGTAGCAGGCGCGGGGGAACACGGAAGCACTTATTGCGCGCAGTCCTAAATGGAAATGCCGGAATAACAGTTCCTTACAGTTTAACCAAGGCTTGAGATAGCCCTGCGGCGTCCATGCTTCTCCAGATTTCTATCTTCAAATGAGTCGTGCAGCCCTCAATAGTACCAAAACTCCACATGGAAAGAGATCTCCGCCGTCCTCGATGACGTCTCACTTCCGTAGCTCTGCAAAGGTTGGATCAACATCTGCAATCTTGTTTACAGACTTCATAATCTGCTTGTCTTCCTCCAAGAATACGGTGCGGAATGTTTCATAATGCGTCCCTATGAGAACCACTTTTTTCCTACTGTGGATATCAACATAGAACTCTCTCATTCTCTTTATGCTTGTGTTCGGCCTGGCGTTTCCATCGTCATTCGGTGGTTCTACCCCCGTCCAAGGCACCTCATCTTCGTTGCATAGCTCGATTTCGGTGACGGGAAGGAGAGTCGTCGCAATCTTTTGACAGCAAACGTAAATCCCATGGACGCACTCTGTCACTGATCTCTGAGTTAGTCGTTAAATCTCCAATCCATTTGAGTGAAACTCACCGTTCTGGAGTCTCTTCCTCTCTTTTTCAGCATTCGATGCTTTCCAATGATTATAACCGGCAGCCACGATACCAACGCCACAACCCACTCCTGGAATTATCACTGCAGAAGATTTCACCGTCGCTCCCCCCAAATACCACATTCCAAATGCTATACCCCCCCTGCCGCAGCGAATCCGAGGCACGCGTTACGACTGTGGTAAAAGGTCTCACTTACTTTTCGGAAGTGATTAAGCATTTCCAAGTTCGCGGTGATGAGGTCGGAGGTGATGTCGAACATTCGTAGCGTCGAGTCCATTATGTCGGTGCTGAGATCCGGGTCGACGCATAAGGTGGGCATGTCCGAGTCGTCGGTCTGCTTGAATGTACTTACGACGCGATCAAAAGTGTTCGATTCCTCGGCGAGCTCTTTGGAAAGCCTGTCTGTCTTGCTTTTGACCTCCTGCGGGGGCTCTTCTGCCTTGAATGTCTGGGTAGAATGTCAGATGCTGCCTTGGAGTCCCGTGGGATGAGTTGACATGGGCTTACACAGAAGTTGGTCAAACGTCCCCAGATATCCAAAGCCATTCTTCCCAGATGTGCTAATGAGGCGTTGTTTTCAGTAGGCTCCAGAGGGGTATTCTCACTGCAGACGTTGTAGATAACAACAACACCAACAAAGACTCCTTTAAAGCTGTGCGCCGATATATTAGCGAACGATCATAGAGCACAGCGGTAGATGAGGACCATACAAAGGAGGCCAAAAGTCCGTCTGTGGTCCCAAGATCTCATTCAGAGATGGTATATTATTCTCGAATAGAGCCTGAAACCAGACTCTGGCATAGGAGACTCGGAAGGTGCGACTGATGGGAACAATGCCTGCCAGACCATAGTTCGTTATCCTCGCAATCGTCTGCTTCATGTCTCTGTCCGTAAGGTTGCTGAGTATCTGGCTGCAGAAGGATGACACTGCTTCAGTAAACGTGTTTTCAGGCTTCTCGGCTCGGAAATTAGTAGAGATCCGTAACCGCACCTGCGTGGACATGTCAGTTGTGCTTTGGTCGCTAAGCAATGAAGCTCTAGTCAACTGATAGGAGCCGCGCGTGTTGGCAATGAGAGATGACTGACCACGAATCTTCGGAATCCCTGAACAGGAATCGATGGAGGCAAAACGTACCCGAACAGCAGGAGGCTGCTTGTCGTCCTGTTCACAATTCTCTGCATCATCTATCTCGAACCTTGGCTCTTGACCTGCCTTATCCGCAAGCTCTTCCAGAAATTCCTGGAAGTCATCGAGATACTTCTGCTTTTTCTTTTCACTTTTGAAATGGCGATTGAAACATTTCAGATGCCATGTTGAAAGCTCGCTCGGTACCAACATCCCTATGTCGTGGTGATGGGAGTTGGGTTTTAGGTTTTTGGGTTCAATGTTAGGGGACGAAAGGGGAATCTAGAGGTGCGGTATGAGTGAGAGAAAAGGGAAAACAGATCAGACTGCAATTCTGCCAGACTCAGCTCGATTCAGCAGAGAATTCAACCCCGCATTCGTGCGTCGCAAGGCTGGCCTCTCAGGTTGAAGAACGTAGTCAGCTCTCAAGCCGATCTGCATTCACGCAGTCTACGCCACCACAATATGGTCATCTGCTCGGGTGCCATTCGATGCATCAGAGTTCATGTGATGGTGCAGGACTCAAATATCAAGGATCGATGCACGGACCATGGGCATCGGTAGCGACGACAAGCTCAGCCTCTCATTACATATGCCCAAACCGATCAAAAGCGCACAACATTCTACAAAATGTCTACAAGCCCATCGAAGAAGATAGCAGCACACTTCATTGATAGCCTACCGAAGCCCGAACTCCGTATAGGTCAAGTGAAGCGCAGCACCGCAACGTATCTCGACTCCTACCGAAGACATCGACATGTAGTCATATCACGCGGAAGCTTGTCTCCATCCGATCACAGAGGTAAACACCCCCCACCCTTTATCTGTCCTTGTATATTAAACAGAGCTTCATCACAGACAAGTACACGGACAATGATTTGCCCTCACAATCAGAGGACACCAACGAGCAGCTTCTCGATCGCTTAGCATACACGCGGAAGGAGGCAATCGACGGCCTCTTACAGCTTTACCACCAATTATCTCGAGTTTCTGAAGCGCTCAAGGCAAGACGCCGCGTCGCCTATGTTAGGAGCAGCATTTTGTACGTCTCACCCGCACAATCCTTTCGCCCCTAACGTCCAGCCATTGTCATTAATATTCAACAGCAGCACTGGCATCGTGATTGCTTCCACTCTTTCCCACAGCCTCTCTAGCCTTAACATCAGACCGAAATTGTTGCGATGGTTACCAGCCTTCTTCATGGAGTGGTTCCCTTTTCTCCTTGTCTCTTTGGGTGCCTTACCATTGATATTCCACGAGCGCAGGATGTCATGCACGACTGCAGCATTGACAAGAGTTGAAATGGTGCTTCAACGTGTCGAAGCATCCAAGAGTGTAAGAAGCGAGGATGTAGAGTGGATTGAGGCGGAGTATTGGGAGGGTGTTGATTGGCCGATGATAGGCCTGTGAACGCGGCACTCTCTGCTACGGCGAAGCTTCTGGAATCCTCTAAATTGATAACAAGACGGGTAGTAATAGAAAGATCTCTAAAGATTCGCCATGCCCAGGTCTCGCTAGAAGCGGACGAATACAAGGGGGTCTCCTGTACGGGTTGACGCGAGTGGCGGTTATAGTAGTGCTTACGCCCTGTTATTTTTTTATGTAATTTATTACACTTGATTACTACCACTTGGTATGGCCACCACCTGCAAAAATCACTGCCTAGCAACGCTCCTTCATTGATTTGATATAGTTCTGATAGTCCTCAATAGTCAATTTATCCTACTCCTCTTGTAGGAACTGGCGAACCTCCTCTACAGTTTTTGGGTAGCGCTTCTGCAGTCTATATTTAATCAACCGCTAGACGTTCTTAATAGGATTAAGGTCTGGTGAGTTGGCAGGCCACTACATACGCGTAATTCTAAGAGCTCTCTCTGCAGCCTGTGTAGCCTTTGAGTTATGGATTGAGGAGTTATCTTCTATAAAGATACTTTCTTCTCCTGTAGATTCTCTATACGCAGTTTGGTGAGCTAGGACATGAGGTAGTATATAGTTAATATAGCCTTTTGAGTCTAGCGTCTGCTTCTTGTTCCAGTTCTTCTTAATAAAGACTAAGGGGCCTTTTATCGTAAGTGAGATAATTGACCAGACTATCTAGGCTGAGTATTTCTTAAATTTAGGGATATAATAGGTAGGTAGAAACTTCTCTTCAGCTCGTCGAGTAACGTACACCTAGCGGCCTCGCCCTACTTGCACTGATATCTTATTACTCTAAGAGATAGAGGCCTACTACTTATTAGTCTAGAATACGTGGTCCTATGCCTATATAAGGCGATCGTGTATATGCTTAGGTGTAAGGAGGGGCTTCTCTATAGCCTTCTAGCGGTAGTATAATTCCTTCTTAAAGGCCTTGATTAGTGAGCGCTGGTAGACGTTGATTCCTAGCTCTTGGGTAATCTGCTCGCGAGGCTTCTCTCTCTGCTTAGCGTTCTTAGTAGCGTGGCGTACAAGGAGCTGTCGAAGGGGTGTAGTAATAAGAGGAGGCCTACCCTGAGGCTTCTTAGGGGTCTCTGGTGTAGTAATGCAATAGGATATGGTTGATTGAGCTATACTAAGCTTCTGAGCAATAGCTGGAGGCTTCCAACTAAGCTCTGCTAGAGTCTGGATTTTTACTCGTTCCTTATAGGTAAGTCGGCGATTTGGTGTTTTGATTTTGGGCATTGTATTAATGAGTTGGTATAGCTAGTTTGGGATAAAATACCTTGGCTTTATAGTATTTTACTTATAAATTCAAGTATTGTATCCCGAACCTTCTATGCACGGTTATACGCACTGATGTATTGCTACCCTCGCGTCAACCCGTATAGGAGACCCCCTTGTACCTTAATCACACTAGTAAGGAGGGTGGACGACTCGCTCTGGCTACACCCTTGTTATGATCGTCTAGAATGGATAGCATTGCGAAGAGACATAAGGATTATTTCCGGTAATAGAGGATATCATGCAGCCCTAGATAGCGTAGTGGCTTGCTAAGCATAGCTACTATTATAGCTCTGCTAGCACTTATCCCTTACGAATGAACAATCCAAGACTCTGCACCTCTCTACGGCCCTAACGATTGTAGTGCTTATGCAAGAGCCTTTCCACTTTCGTATGCGCTTGCAACGACGGCGTTTTGCCAGTAGCGCTCGGTTGAACCCACTTGCTAAATCGCAGGCTTCGATTTCTAGGCCCGCCGCGCTCTATCTTAGCTTGTATCCTTCCTATTATATTATATTCCCCTTCAATAAGCCGCCTAGGGCTTAGCTACTACTTAGTCTAAGAATTAGCGCTAGTAGACTTAAGAAGTATAAGGACGTAGTAGGCTTAATTAGGTCTTTTATTTAGTTAGTAGAGAGAATAATAGTGGCTTTTAGCACTTAAGGGCGACGTAATAGTAGGTATTACTACGCGTTAGACCGTATCTTAAACTATATAGGATAGCTATATTAATACTAGTTTTTAATACTAGAAATACTATAGCTATATAGATCTTAGTACTACTCCTAATCCTAAGTTAGATTAGTAATATTCTAAGCCCTTATATAAGCTATATAGCTATATATCTTATAATAAAATACCTACTAGCGTATAAGGTAAGATATATAGGGTTATCTTATATTAGCCTAGATTAGTAGTTTACTTCTACTAGAAGTACTAATTAATAGGGTAGTACTATATAAAATTACGCCCTATAGCGCGTATAGGGCTAATAATAACTTCCTAGTATTAGAGGAAGGTTCTAAGGCTTAGATAAGGCTATTCTATAAAAAATTAGAGTAAAAAAGGCTTAAAGTTAGCGCTAAAGGGAAGGAAGCCTATTATACTATAATATAAGGCGCTAAATAAATTAGGCGTAGAGGTAATAATATAAATATAATTTTTAAAGAAGAGTAAATTATAGATATTTAGAATTAGCTATAGTAGATTATTTTTATAAAATTATAGTAATATTTATTATATATATAGGCTTTCTAGTTACTAAAAGTTAAAGTACTCCTTATTTATCTTACTATATAAGGTATCTTACTACGTAGAAATATATATTATTTACTATCTTATAAACTATTTAATTACTATTTATAGATTAGAGTAGATTAGGCTTAAATACTATATATTATTAATAGTTAGTTATAGTAGTAGCTTAAGGGTCCTACTATAGTAAAGGATTTAGTATTTATAGAAGTAGTCTAGTAACTATATTAATATTAGAGTATATTATATAATATTTATCCTTTCTATTAGGTAACCTAGGTAAGCTTAGTACTATTAGCTACTACTAAACCTAATATATTATATATATAGAATCTATAGTAATATTTATAGGAATAAGAATATTAGTTTTATACTATTGTTTATATATAGATCTAGGCTATCCTTTAATAGGATTTAGAAATTTTTCTTAATAGGTAATAGATATATTACTATCGTTAATTTAATAGTACCTACTATTATTAAAGTTCTAGGTAGTTAGTAGTCTTTCTTACTTACTCTTACTAGTACTATCTCTTATCTATTAAAGAATATCTATTAGTAGCTTATTTTTATTTAGTTCGCTAGTCCTAAATATATAAATAGTCCTAGTACTATTTAGCTTTCCTAGTTGGTTTTTTAGTAATATAATATACCTATTCTTAAGGTACCTTATAGTAATATAATATACCTATTCTTAAGGTACCTTATAGTAATATAGGCTTTAGGTAATACTAAAAGATATAGAAAGTTATTTATTTAATTTATACTTTACTATATTAGTATATATAGTAGATTAAAGCTATTAATTCTTATTCTCTTAGAAGCTTAGACTAGTAAATAGGTAAGAGTTAGGTTAGAGTTGGGTTAGATTACGTAATAATCTAACCTAACTTAACCTAAATTTACTAGGTTAATACTAGCTCTAGGTTAGGTTAGGTTAGGATTATATAGGCTCTAGGTTTAAGTATAGTTAGTATAGACTAGGTTACCTTAGGTCTAACTAATAATTTCAATTTTTTTATACTACTTATCTTATATTTAGGCTATTTTAATATAGGTAATAATTATAGAATATTATACTTTAGTAGATAACCTAATAGGTACCCTAACTTAACCTATACCTATACTAATACTAGGTTTAACTAAACCTATACCTAGGGCCTATATAACTCTAACCTAACCTAACCTAAAGGGGTAGTAACTAAACCCTAACTTAAACCTAGAGTCTATATAATTCTAACCTAACCTAACCTATTAATAGGTACTCCTAACCTATTTACTAGTCTATAAAAGCTAATAGTAGTAGAAGATATATTATTATATTATTACTAAAGCTAGTACTAGAATAAGAAATATAGCTATAAGGATAGCTATTACTACTATTAAATAGACTATTCTCGATAATAGTAAGTTACTTATTCTAAGTATAAGCGAAAACCTAACTAAATAGAAGAACTATTAAAAGTAATAATTTTATAGTAGCTATAATAATAGTTACTAAGTAATCTAAGAAATATAAGATAGTATCCTAAATATTAACTAGCTAGAGTAATTTAGAATACTAGGATCTAAGAAGGTGTAGGGGCCTAAAACTAGGCTACCCTAAATCTTCCTTATAGGTTATATAATACTACCTCTTTTTAAGCCTATTTATAGGATACTACTATTAATAGCTTCTAATAATATATATATAGTATAAACTACTATAAGTTTATACTACTAAAACTAGGAGGTTTATAAAGTAACTAATTAGTAATTATATTATTCTATATACTTAGTTTTTATCTTTTTAGATTTTCGAAGTTTCTTATTAGTACTATACCTCTATATCTAGAGATAATAGATATAGTAGGTAGAGAGCTACTTAATATAATACTTCTAAGTATAGTATCTAGAAGTAGTATTAGAGAGATTTAACTTACCTAATTTCTTAAGAATTTAGAAGTAGAATTCTTTACTATAGGATTTGCAAATATTATAAACTAGGGAATAACTAGCTATTTAAATAACTCTAGCGAAATTATTAGTAAAATTATAGTAGTAGGTATTCTTCTATACCCTAAGACTATATACTAATATCTATATAGTAAGAAGAAGTCTACTATAAGAGTCTTAGTACTCTTCTTAATACCTATAATATAGCTATAATTCCGCCTTATAACTACTTATTCCTAGTAGCTTTAACTAAAGACTTTTTCTAACTTACTACTCTTATAAGTTTAGTAGGTATTAGTATAACTATTAGGCTCTCTAAACGTCTTATATTAACTAATCCTATACTTATAAGGTTAGTAGTATTAATTTTAATAGTTAAAAGTTAGTATAATGCTTTTTTCTACTATATATAGGGTAAAGTACCTAATCTAGCTCCTTTTAATACTAGTAATAATAATATATAGGTATATAATATAGCTCTCTTATTTATTATCCTAGGATTATACCCTATTAAGGTACCTATCCCTATATTACTAAAGCTAAATATAACCTAAGAAGAATAGGTATTTATATAGTATATAAATAGTATAAATAGTATAAACGATACTATACTATAATAGTTCTCCTAGAATCTAATATAAATTCCCTTTATTATTAAAGAAGGTAAATAGTTACTAGTTAGCTAGATTAATTAAGTAAATATACTAACTTATATACCTTTAAGTATTACTTCTTAGGGAAAGGGAATATTAAGTATACCTTAAGGAATAAATAGGATTACTTTTACTATAATAATAATATAGTAGTATAATAATATTAATAATCTTGTATTAGGAATATTAGTAGGTCCTATTATAGTACCTATATCCTAAAAAAGTAGTATAGAAAATAGAGTTAATAGTTAATAGAGTTATAGGTTATAGTTATATATTTTAGTATTATAGATATAAACTTATAATAATATATAATAGCTAGGAGACTATTAATAACTAGAAATAGCTTCTAATATCTATTCCTAAGTAGCTAGATACCTACCCTAGTTAGATACTAGAATAGTCTCGAATATAATAAAGTAAATAGTAAGCTAGAAATAATAATATTTTTAAGAAAAGAACCTTTATACTCTAAACTTTATTTAATAATAATAACTTATATATATAAGTTAGTTTTTAAATAAGCTAAATTTACTTAGAGTATAACTTATATAGCCGTCTAGGATTATTTAAAGATAGTATTAAGTTAATCTTACTACCTAATACTAAGAATAAGGTAAAAGTTTAGGTATAAAAGGAGCTTATATAGATTATATAAGAGAATTAAGACTATAGCGAATCTATAGATTACTAATTAGCTAATATTTTATAACTATTATTCCTACTAGATAGAGAATTTAGTATAGTTCCTAAGTCTTTACCTCCTAGTTATACTATTATATATAAGGTATAAGGCTAGTTACCTAAGTAGCTAACCTCTTTATTAGTAGCTATCTTCTCTCTAAGTAGCTATCCTCTCTTTAAGTAGCTATTCTCTCTTTAAGTAGCTAATCTTTCTCTTAGTAGCTAGTCTCTCTTTTAGTAGCTAGCCTCTTTCTTAGTAGCTAGCCTCTTTCTTAGTAGCTAGCCTCTTTCTAAGTAGCTAGCCTCTTTCTTAGTAGCTAGTCTCTTTCTAAGTAGCTAGCCTCTTTCTAAGTAGCTATCTTCTTTTTAAGTAGCTATCTTCTCTTTAAGTAGTTATCCTTTCTCTAAGTAGCTATTCTCTTTTTAAGTAGTTATCTTCTCTTTAAGTAGCTATCCTCTCTTTAAGTAGCTATCTTCTCTTTAAGTAGCTAGCCTCTCTCTTAGTAGCTAGCCTCTTTCTTAGTAGCTAGCTTCTTTTTAAGTAGTTAGCCTCTTTATATTTCTAGAGCCTCTAGCCTTTCTAATCCTATTATTATATTACTAATTAGAGGTAGTATTTTAAGTTAATAGTAAAGTAATATAATATTAACTCGTATAATAGTAGTAATACTAACTAATATATTAAGGGGAAATTAAGCTTATAGTATAGCTTTCTACGCAATCTACGCTCTAAATAGTATTATTATAAATCTATAGACTATAATTTACTATAATAGATAGGTCTCTTATTAAAAATTATAAGTTATATAACCTCGAATTTAATACTTATTATAGCTAAAAGTTATCTCTATAGTATAAACTCTTCGCCTTAAAATATTAGAAATTAAAAAGATAAACCTTATATATATCCCTTCCTTAATTAAACTACTTATAATATCTATATTAGGATTTAACTCCTTAGAATAGAAGAAATCTAGTCGACTAGTCTATTACCTTATCTTTTACTATACTATTGCCTAATAATATACCGCTATATTTAGGTAGCTTATTAAGACTCTTAGCTATAGTATTCTAGTTACTATAGAAGTTATAGATCTTTATATTAACTTTCCCTACTATATTCTTAGTAGTTAGGCTATAGCCTATAGTAGCGCCCTATAAGCCTTTAACGTTAATTATATAATTATTAGTAACGTTATCGGCCTAGCGCTCTAGCTATATAGTATATACGTACCCTATAAAACCTATCCTTACTATTTCTAAGTACTTTTCGTTTAGGTAGGCTTCTACTAAGAATACCTAGGTAGCACTACTATCTAGTAATATAGGATACTATAGTATAACCTATAAGCTAGTAGTATTATTAAGGACTACTATTATAGTCCTACCTTTAGTCTAGTTAGTATAGTACTTTAATATATTCTATACCTCCTTATCTTTACCTATAGGTATCTTTACTATATTACTAGTACGTAGCTTCTCGATTAGGATTATCTTCTTAATACTATTATTAGGATTTACTACTAGTACTCTCGTATATTCTATAAAATATATACTATCGATATTTCTATACTAGCTTATATTAGGTAGAAAAGATAGATAAGTTATAGGGTAACTAGCTACTATATTATAAGGTAGGGGTACTAGCTATCTTAAAGGTAGTAGCGCCTCTAGTAAGTTAAAGAGTTTATCGAGTATATTAAGCTTATTATAGAATAGCTAGCTATCCTTACTATAGTATTATATACCTAGGTCTTTAAATAAGAAGTACTTCTAGAATTAGTATACTATTAGTAGGCTAGAAAGATAGTAATAACCCTATTTCTCCTAACTATAGCTATATTTCTTTAGTTCTATAATTATTTATAGTACTAGCTTAACCTCTTCCTTCTTATTATCTATACTAATTAGGTCCCTAATAAGTCTTAGGTTAAGTAGATTATTAAGGAACTTATTAGTAGGTAGTTAAGAGAGGAAGCTTTATAGGTTATTATATATAGGGACTTAGTTATTTAATAGTAGCTTATATTTACCTTATTTAGTAACTAGGAAGAGTCTAGAAAGAAATTTAATAATTATTGTATATAAAATATAGAAGGCTATTTTAGTAGGCGAGAGTATTTTTCTATTAATAGATAAATCGCTTTCTATAAATATCTACTTTTCTTTATACTACTATTAATATTTTAGTATAGCCTAAACGTATAATAACTAGTATAGGTTTATTAAGGCTCTAGCGCGTATATTAGGATACTATCTAAGTAGGAGGAAGAAGTCGCGTAACTATCTATATTAGATACTTCTTAAGTTAATAGAGTACTCTATATAAGCTCTATCCTATCTATATAAGACTTTTACTAGCTTTACTTTATTAATATATATCCTAAGCTCTATTAGCTCTAGAATATCTAGGTATCTTAAGGTTAGAGTAGTATTCTAGGTATATATTAATATTAAATTAGCTATAGCGTAGTTAAAGATAGTACTAAGTATACTAGTATTAGGGACGAAGTAATAGTTACTCCTACTAGTCTTAGTAATCGATTATAGGAGATCCTCCTTTAAGTTATAGCTAAAGCCGAACGTATAGATAGGAATAAGTATACTATCTAATTACTTATCCTTATACTACCTATATATTACTATAATAATACTATTAGATAAACGTTTATTAGGCTAGCTATTAGTAAGAACTATTAATACTACTATTATATCTAGATTACTACTAAACTAGTCGAGTATAAGTCTTATTCTAGACTATAAGTAGGTATTATCTTCTAGCCGTATACTTAAAATATTTTCCTTTACTAACTTCTTATTCTTAGTATCTATAGGAAGATACTTAAAGAGGACCTATTAGAGTAGGTATTAGTAAATTAGTAAAAGATATTAGTACTAAATTACTAGCTAAAGAAAGTAATTACCTTATAGTAAGTTGAAAAGATTATAATATAAAGTATATTATACTCGTTAAGACTCTTAGTAATAGTATATACTATATACTTTATTAGATCTAGTACTATAAACCCCTTTTACTCCAACTCCTTACCTTTACTACTTAGTAGTATAAGTACTAAATTATTTATACTAAATAATACGTTAATTAATAGTATAATCTCGACTAGTCTATAGCTTTAGTCTATAGCCGGCTCCTTAGGCAGGACTACTCTAATAATTAGGCTATTATCCTCGGCCTAGTAGATTAAGACTTTATAGTTAATCTATAAGAGGGTACCTTCTTTAGCCTTTCTAGAAATAGGGATAGGTATAATAGTATTTAATTTAGATTTATTCTCCTCGTCCTTAATATAGAAGAGTAGGGTTATTAAGCTCTCTAGTATAATAAAATCGCTACCTATCTTACTTATCTCGTTATTATTAATTACTTAGTTAAGAGAAGCTATATATATTACCTTAAGTTTTATTATAATAATAACTATAATAAAGTAATAGGTAGTTCGGGTTAGTTAAGAAGAGAGTATTTACTTTAATCTATAGATAGTTAAGATAGAGGTTTAAGTTCTAGAGATAGTTATCTAAGTAGTAGCCTAGGTAAAAGATTCTTAGGATAATAGCTACTTTAGGGGATAGAATAACTTCTTATTTATATATATAGTCTTAATATATTAAAAGTAGAGGCTACTAAAGGAGACTATAGGAGACGTAGAAGATAGCCTTAGAGATGCGCTAGTAGGGCTATTATATAGCTATAGTAAGGAGTAGGGTAATAATAGAAAGGTCTAGAACTAGGCTAGTTTAAACTAAACTATATAGATAGTACTAGGCTATAAAATTACTTAGAAGTAACTATATAATTACTACGTTTTCTTCCTAGTAAGGATTTAAGGTTAAATCCTAAGCTACTAGTATCCTATATATCTAAGTAGATAATAATAAAGGTTGTATATAAATTAGTTATAGCTTTATCTTAGTCTCTATATCTACCTAGTATAGATTATACCTCGAGACTAATAATAACTACCTCCTAGAGAGCTCTCCTAGCTTCTTTATAGGTTATTTAATTATTCTAGTTATTATATCTCTAAATACTACTTTACTCTCTTTATCTTAGCTATACTAGGGAAAAATAAAAGGAGTATAAAGCCTTATATATATAGTAGCTAAGTATATTCTAAGAGCTTTAAAGTAGGTAATAGTAATTATAAAACCTATAAGAGTAGCGTACTAGGTTACTTTCTAAGTATATTCTTAAGAGCTAGTAGTATTATTCTTAATATAACTATTATTTATAGGAGGTAAGTAATCTACTTATAGTAAAATTAGATCGAGAGTAAATTACTAAAAGGAGGAAAGTATAGCGTAGTAATAATAGTAATATAGCCTACTTTTAGGCTATAGGATTATTATTAGCTAAATAACCTAGAAACGGGCCTATATAAAGTATTAAAGGTATCTTATATTACCTAAACTACCTTAAGTTAAAAATTTATTATAAATAAAAAGGATACTCCTACTACTAAAAATACTTAAGATTAATCTTTACTAACTAAGTTTTATAGCTCTAATAAAGCGCCGTATAAGGTACTAGTAATATAAATACTATATAACGTAGTTTATAAGCGAGTCGCTAATATAAGCGAGTCGCTACCCTAATTTTACTAGTAAATTACTACCTAATATCTTTAGAATAACTAAGTAAAATTAGCTAGAAATTTTACTAGTAATAGATATATATATTTTCTATAATCTATTAGAATTTAAAGCTAGTAGCTCTTATATTATATAAGCTATTAAAGCTTAAAGTAAGTTTATTAAATATTACTACTTTTATATATAACTAAAGAAGTTACCCTACTATAGCTTTATAATTTTAAATATAGATTTTAGGTATATTAAATAAAATTATTTAAAAGTACGATAGGCTATTCTAAATTAAGAGTAGTACTTATAAGGGTTAGAAGAATTAAGCGAGATAGATTCTACCTTTAATAACTTAGTTAATATAAAAGATATCTTAATACAACTTTAATATAAGGTGTAAAATTAATAGATCTATATATAGTGAAAGTTATAGCTTATTATATATAGAATCTATAAAGTTATTAAATAAAACCCTATTTCTTAAGCTTTTCTACCTCTTAAACTAAAAGCTTACGTAATATAAGAGCTACGAACTTTAGATTCTAATAGATTATAGAATATTATATATATCTATTACTAGTAAAATTTCTAGCTAATTCTAGTAAGTCGTTCTAGAGATATTAGGTAGTAATTTATTAATTTTTACTAGGAAAATTAGGGTAGTAACTCGCTTGTATTAGCGACTCGCTTATAAACAACGTTATAGTAATATCTATAAAGGTTAATAAAGCTCGATAGTAATATATTATTTATACTAGCTTCTTTACTTAGCTTATACTTATATATTATATTATTTTCCCTAATATATTTACCTTACTCTAGAGCTTAGATAGCCTTAAAGGAAGTAAAGAGGGATAGGTAATTTAAGAAACTATCTATAATATTTAACTACTATCTCTAGCTAGTCTTTTATATCTTATTAGAATAGTAGAGATATTATAGTTATAGTAGAGGTAGTAGAGAAATTATATTTAGCTAATTACTTATATCTTCTTATAAGTAGGTTAACTAATATAATTAATATAGCTAATAGACTTATAAGGCTAGGATTATCGCACTCCCTTATTAGTCTATTTATAACAATTATTAGTATCCTAACTATATAGGATTACTACTTCTTAGTAATAGCTAAAATTACTATTATAATAATTACTTATATAAGGAAGAACTATACTATTTCTAGCTATTATATATAATTATATTTTAGATAAGATAATAATACTATACGATAAGGAAGTAGTTAAGGATAATAAGCTATAGAAATTTATAAAGAAGAATAGGTTTAGGAAGATAGTAGGTAGTAACTTAATATAGATTATCTCTTTATCTATATATAGGGTAAAACTTAATTAAATATAATAGCCCTAGTAGCCTACTTTTAGATATTTATTTCCCTCTTTATTATCGCTATTCGAATTATTTCCGTTATATTCGATTAGCCTATAATATAAATTATAATAGTTAAGAGAGCTATAGTCTTATTATTAGTAGGCTAACTATTCGTCTCTAAATAGCTATATAGACCTTTAAGAACGTAACTATAGGCCTTTATAGTAACGTATAAATTATAGCTTTAGCCTAGGTAGCTAGTACTCTAAGATAGGTAATAACTACTAAATATACTTATACTATATAATAGATAATAAAGGTAGTATCGTAGATACCTAGATACTAAATAATGCGAGGTAGACTCGAGTTAGATTTATTTAGTATAAGTATCCTATTTTAAGTTATAGTAGAATAGTCTAGAACTAGGCTATTTAAATAGACGAGTAGATTATTCTAGGCTTTAGTTAAAAAGGATAAATATATCTATTCCTTTAGAATACTTTCTATCTTTAATCTCCTAAAGCTTCTTTATTTCTTATTTCAATAAGTCCTACTAAAATACCCTATTAAGATTAAAAATCTAAATAGTATAGTATAAACCCCTAGTAGCGCGCTAATATCTTCCTAAAATTAGACGATAGTAATTAACTAGAGGTTGTTTAGAATCTATTACCTACTAAAGGTAGAAGAATTCTAGGCGAAATAAAGAGTTTAGAAGCGCGACTAAGTTTCCTTACCTATATAAAATTTAACTAAGGAATATCTACTCTTACGAGCGCTATAAAAGGAATATATAGAGCGATTATAGAAGTAATTATATTACTATCTCTCTAGGAAATAATTAATCGTAAAATTAAAGAGTATTTCTCTAAGAAGGTACCTTCCTCTACTAAAGTAATTATTTAAGAATTAAAGAATTCTAAACTAAAGAATAGTAGATAAAAGTTAGTAAAGATAATTATCTTTACTAATATTAGACGAGATATCGATAATATAGCTCTTCTTATAATTCTCGCCTACTTATATAAGATTAAAGTAGTTAAAGTCCTACTTATTATTACTAATATTAAACTAACTAAGTTATAAGCTAAGGTAGTAAAGTTTATCTTTAAGGATATAGGAGCCCCTAACGTACTAGTCGCACGTAGCTCTAATAGTACTAATAAAGATATTAACTTATATTACTATAAATTTAAGGGGGTTAGTAAGCTATAGGGTATAATCCTTAATAGGAAGACTACTATAGTTAAAAAGCTTAAAGCTCTAAAGAAGAACGAGGAATAATATAATATAATAGTTATTATATTACTTCGTAATCTTTTAGAGCTTATTAAATAATATAAGTCTCTAGTTAAAACTACTATCTCTTCTTTCTTCTTCTAAGGCGCGTAGGAGGTAGATTATAAATATATTTAGACTCTTATTCTAGATATAGTAGCCGTTAATAATAGCTATAACTATAACGTAATAACTTATATATATAACTAGCTTCATTAAGGTAATATCTTAACCTATACTATAATATAGTTCTCTATAGTTAAAGCTACTATTAGTTTATAGGTCTTTTATAAAGCTACTAATAGGGGTTATCTAGTAGTATAATATATCTACTACACCTTTAGTAAATAGGAGTAGAAGTTCTATAATAATACTACTAACCTAGAGAAGAGATTTAGGCCCTATATAGATAAAGGATAGTATACTAATTAATACCTACGTTAGTATAATACTTAAAGAGACGTACTACCTAAAATATATAAGGATATTCTACTATATATTAGGATAATACTATACGATATTATTACTAGTTTAATCTATCTATTATAGGAGTATAACTTTATTAAGTAGATTTACTAGCTATATTAATAGAAGATCTTAATAGGAGGAAAGGATTTTAACTATTATATTATTAGGAGGCTAGAAGGTCCTAGGAAGATAGTTCTAGATATTAATCCTAAGCTACTTTTAAATATTATTATATAGTTACTCTAAGAGGGTTTATCTAGGCTAGTAAATAGGTTAGGGGTACCTATTAATAGGTTAGGTTAGGTTAGGGTCGTATAAACTCTAGGTTTAGGTTTAGTTAGAGTTCCTACCCCTCTAGGTTAGGTTAGGTTAGAGTCGTATAGGCCCTAGGTATAGGTTTAGTTAAACCTAGCGCTAGTATAGGTATAGGTTAGGTTAGGGCACCTATTAGGTTACCTACTAAAGTACAATATTCTATAATTATTACCTATGTTAAAACACCCTAAATATAAGATAAGTAGTATAAAAAAATTGAAATTATTAGTTAGACCTAAGGTAACCTAGTCCGTACTAACTATACCTATACCTAGGGCTTATACGACCCTAACCTAACCCTAACCTATTACTAGCGCTAACCTAGTAAATATAGGTTAGGTTAGGTTAGGTTATTATATAATCCAACCTAACCCTAACCTAGCCTATACCTATTTACTAGCCTAGGTTTATCTAAACTTAGAATAGTATAAGTATAGTAATATCTTAGATAATATATTACTTATTTATTTTCTATATTATATTAAGTTAATATAGGAAGTATATATTTTAACTAGACTATAGACTTATTCCTCTTTAAAATTTAAAATTAAAGACCTAAGTAATTACTAAGCTCTAATCTATTACTACTATATCTTTATATTATAATTATAAGATATTGCGCCTATACGCGTAATTAAATATCCCTCTTATATTATCTATATTAAGTCCTATTAAGAGCTCGCATCGCCTAAGTTATTATAGAAGGTTATAGTATCTATCTATAGTATAATATAGTCTTTAGCGCGTAGTATTAAAGCGTTCCTAGAAGTTTATTTAGATAAATTACTTAGTAATTAGGCTAGCTAGAGAGTAATATCTAGATACTAATATTATTCTTTATTACTAGCCGTCCTACAATACGCTATAATTATACTATATAGTAGTTCTTTATTCTTGAATTCCTTTAATAGACTACTAAATTATCGTATATATCGAAGAAATAGCGCGCCTAATATACCTATCTAGTACTCTACTACTCTAGCTTTAATAGCCTTCTACTCTCCTAAGAGGAAGAAAGTAAACTCTAGAGCTAAGCTACTATTATCGTATACCTCCTTAAGGTATTAGTTGAATTAATCGAGTATTATACGAATTTACGTATCTTTAGCTTAACTATATATATTATCTATACCTATCTAGTAAGACTATATTTCTATCTATTTCTCTTCGAAGCCTATAATAATTATATTCTTAAATTTAGGTAATAACTACAATACTATACCTAGATATTACTTCTACTATCTTAGGCGAGATTTTTTTTAAGATAAATTACTATAATAATTATAGTTAGAGTTAGAGTTAAAGTTAAGTACTATTAAGTCCTCTAGATTACGCGTTAGTCTTCGCCTATAAAAAATTAAGACTTTATACCTTATAATCTCTAGACTACTTAAAGAGGTACTACTTATCTATCTTTAAGTTTAACTATTTACTCTAGAGAATCCTTAATCGTAACTTCTTAGCTATTCTCCCTATTTACTTCTATAGGTATTAGTACTTTAATAGCTACCTCTATCTTAATAACTACTTCTTTAGTAGGTAGCTCTACTATAATAATTACTTCTATAAAGTAAATTAGGATTAAGACTTAGTCTTTATTAATAATCTCCTTAGCTAATAGAGCTTATATTCTAGGTAGTAAACTAAGTTACCTTTCTAAACTCTTAAGAGAAGGCTAGTTATAATAGTTTAATAGAGTCCTAGCTAGCTCTTCTATCTCTTATAGCTAGGCGCTAGATATATCTATATTAATTATATTAGGTAGAGTTTCTACTCTAAAGGGCTCCCTATCTTTAGCTATATCTTCCTTATATAGTACTAGGTCCTATTAGCGCGAGTTAGCTTCTTACTATATACTAGTAGTAGACTTTAACTTACCTTATCTAAGCTCTTAGTAAGGTAAATAATAGTTAAATTACTTATATTCTCCTACTCTATAAATAATAGCTCTCTACCTTATAGCTCTTATTATTTATTAGACTCCTAGGATATATCTATAGTAGTAATAGTAGGCTACCTAATATTAAGAGGAGTAATATTAATATTTAAGCTATTAACCTTAATAGATATACTTACTAGAGTTATAGTAGTTAGAGGGGCCTTTCTACTAGTAGCCTTCCTACTAGTTAGACGTTACTAATAAGGAGTAGACTCTAGATATATAGCCCTAGTATACTTTCTAGATCGCGTCTTTAGTATAATAGGTTATAAATAACTAATTAGGTAGGTAGATTATTATAGATAGCTACTATAAAAGGAGTACTCTATAGTAGAGGTATAAATTAGAAGTAACTACTAGCTAACCCTATAGAGGAAACTTACTATCTTATATATCTTCTATAATATTACCTATCTCTTAGTACTACTACCTAGAGGCGCTTTAATATTATATATTACTAGGCTAGCTAGTAGTCCTATATCTAATTAGTTTCTATTAGATACCTTATATAATAATTAAAAGCCTAGAATAGATATATACCTATTAATACTATACTACTAATATTTTATATATAGTAGTAGTAATACTTTCTAGTAATATAGTCTTATATACTATAGTAGAAGAACCTATAGGTATTACTAGGACTAGCTAGAAGTACTTACTACTTATATATTACTACTCTACTATTTATACTATACTCTAGCTAATAGGAATAGGGTAAGCGAAGCTACCTTTATAGCCTCTTACTAAGCTATACCTATAATATAATAAGCTTAGGGCTAAGTAGGCTAATAGACCTTACTATAGTATTACTACTTCTATTAACTTAATTCCTCTATACTTCTTATTTATATAGCTCCTAAATCTATTAGACTTAGGATTTCTATAGTATCTAGGGCTAATATAAACTACTTTTAAACTACCTCTAACCCTCTTAACTCCTAAAAATCCTTACTACTAAATATACCTCATTCTTAGTAGTAGAGTACTTATGCGGGTATCTTAATAATAAACTATATAATACTCTAAACTACTAATAGAATACTAGAACTCTATCTATAGCTATAGGGTTATTACTATTATACTAATAGTTAGCCTAAAGTACTATCTTAAAGATATTACCTAGGGCGTATCTCTAGCGGCTAGCTATAATAGGTAGAGTATTAGTAATAATACTATTAGCTATATAATATTTATCTTCCTATTTAATAGAGTTTATAGGTTATATAATATAGATTCTAGGGCTATATAATATTATTCTATTCTACTTAGCTAATATAGTATTATTTATAACTACTATACTTTATAAGTAGCCTCCTTAAGTAAAGCTAATCTAAAGTAGTTAGTATAATAGGTAAATATAAACTCTTAGATAGGGTCTAGATATAATACTCCTCTTACCTCTAGTATACTAAAAATTACTTAACTTAACTATAGCTAATAGTCTCCTTATTACTTCTCTTATCCTCTTCCTCTTTAGACTATTACTTAGCGCCTTAATTACCTATCGTAACTATTAAGCTTTTATAAATATTAATTATAGTAACCTTTTCTAGTAGTAGGTTATTCTAGTAGGTTTTAACCTTATTTAGAATACTTTCCTCTTATTTAGGACTAGAGTAACTATCTTTATAATAGCTATAGAGCGCTAGCTTAACTAGGTAGAGCTAATTCTTATATACCTAGTCGAAGCTTATAATATATATAATAATAGTAATATCTACTATACTTAATAGTATAATATATTTTATTCTATAAGTATAGTATTAGCTCCTTATATATTTACTTATTATAGAAAATAGAAATAAGATTATAGTAGTAATATATAAATTAGTACTTCTTATCCTAATCTCTACTAGATCTATCTATTTAGTAAGGATTTCGTTCTATAAACTCTATAGTTATTAAGAATCTAGGGGTACTCTAAACTAGAGGGTTAAAACCCTTTTTAGAGTATATATTACTACTAACGTAATTACTACTACGATTACTTATATTAGTACTATTATTTTAGTTATCCTTCTAGTATATAAAGAAGCTAGCTATTACTATTATATAGAGATTCTTATAGTAAGCTAACTACCCTACCTAGATTTAATACTTAATAGTCTATAGGTATATACCTTAGTATAGGTTCTATATACTTCTTACTTTATTCTTTCTACTACTAAGTACTAGATTACTCGTCTAGCTTTAAGGAGTAAAATATCTATTAAACTAGGTTGAAATAAAACTAGAGTATAGAAAGCTTCTTATAGCTAATATTAATTATATAATAAATATAGATCTAAGACTTTCTAGTACTAAGAAATTACTAGCTTAGAGGCCTCTATTTTTAGAGGTAAAACCCTCTAGATATAGAGGCGCCTAAGCTAACCTAATATTATTTATATAGAAAGTTATTAAGATATAATTAGATAATAGAACGAAGTTACTATAAAACCTAGATATTCTAATATTCCTTATTTTAATTATTATCTTTAAGCTAGTTTAAAGGGTATATAGCGTTATAGACTACTATAAAATTTACGCTAATATCTATCTTTCTTTTCTAAGTATTCTTACTTTTAGGAAATCCTACCTATTTTATAAAGTATTAGAAACCTCTCCTAACTTTCTACCTTCCTCTACCTCCTATTAGTTATCTTTAAGATCTATAGGTCTCTTAGCTAGTAATCCCTTAATAATAGTACTAACCCCTATATACTCTAGGTATTTAGTTAGCTATAGTAAATAGGGCTTTAAATAGTTAATATATACTTTTACTAGCTTCTAGTAGTACTTTATTATCTAAGTCTAGGATCTATAACTTTAATTATACTATAATCTAGATTATTTACTAGAGGAGCTTCTTAGTTAATTAGATCTTTACTAAATATAGATAATAATAGAGTATTATAGCTACTAGTAGAATCTAAATATATATAGGCGCTATTTAAATAGGATAGTATAGAATAGTTGGATATTTTCTAAGAACTATTAACTAACTTATATTCTAGTTTAGCTATAGTATATTAGGGTATCTCTTAGAGTTTCTTACCTTCTAAGGTAAGATCTATAACTAATATCTAGTAATTATTAGAAAGCTATATACTTATACCTAGCTTATTTTTTATAATAATATCTATATCTAGCTTATCTATTACGATAAAGTTAAGGTTAGATACTAGGCTATTTTAGTAGTACTAGAACTAGATACTAGGTTCTCTTCTATACTATTTATTAGGTTATTAGAGTTTATATTTATAGGTTAATTGAATAGGAGATATAAAGAAGGCTATAATAATATAGTAGTTATAGCTAATAATAGTAGTATTAATATAGTCGTAGAAAGAAATGCGTAAAGCTTACTAGGAGTAGTAGTAAAGATCTAAAACTATATTCCTTACTATAATTTATACTATTAAATTAATCTAAAGGGTATATAATATTATAGTCTACTACTAACTTCGCGCTAATATCCTTCTTTTTCTCTTAAGTATTTTAACTTTTAGGAAATCCTACCTATTTTATAAAGTACTAAAGCCCTTATCTAACTTTCTACCTTCTATATAGTTCTTTAACCTCCTACTAATTATCTTTAAGATCTATAAGCCTATTAACGCATAATCCTTTAATAATCGCGATACTAATTCCTATATACTCTAGATATATTATTAGCTATAGTAAATAGAGCTTTATATAGTTAATACGCACTTTTACTTATTTCTAAATTATATAAACTCGGCTATACTATATCGTCTACGTCTATAAGATCTATAACTTTAATTATAATAAGGTCTAGCTTATTTAGGGGAGGTATTACCTAGTCTATTAGATCTTCGCTAAATATAGATAATAATAGGGTATTATAGCTATAAGAAGAGTCTAGTCCTTTTTAGGTACTATTTAAATAGGATTATATAGACTAATTAGAAGTTTCCTAGGAGCTAATAATTAACTTATACTCTAGCTTAATTATAGTATATAGGAGTATCTCTTAGAGTCCCTCGCTAGCTTCTAAGGTAGGATCTATAACTAGTATCTAGTAATTAAAGGGCTATATATTTATATCTAGCTTATCTATTATAATAAAGTCTATATCTAGTATATCTATTATAATAAGGTCGAGATTAAATACTAGATTATCTTTTATATTATTAAGAGTAGATAGTAGTAGTATTTTAGAACTAGACTATCTCTTCTTACTCTAAGTACTATTTTTTAAAGTATAAGAAGAAGTTATATATTTAGATAAGGTTTTAGATATACGCTATAAACTAGTCCCTATACTTACTACTATCTTATTAATAAAGAGATAAGACTCTATACGCTCTTACTTAACTATATATTATTTCTTACTAGGTAGGATTAGTTTACTTACTTCTCTTAATCCCTTCTTTACTTTTACCTTTAACTCCTTCTCTATAGGAATACTATAGATATCTTCTAGATAGAACTATAATATAAAATAGAGTAAAAGGATTTTAGATAGTATAGTTTAGGGTAAGAGTATAATATAATACTCTTACCTTATTACTTACGCCTTTCTAGCTCTTTAATATATATCTAGAAGTAGACTAGCTATTTTACTTAGTTTAAGTACTAATATATCTATTTCTTAGGTAGTAATCTCTTATCTCTAAGATAGTAGGGATAATATCCTAAAGTTATAAGGGCTCTACTATAAATAAGAGGGTATAAGTAAATTAGAAAGTTATTAAGGTCCTTAAGATAGCTAAGATAATAGAAGCTCTATTCCTTCTCTATAAAGATCTACTTATTATATCTAAAGTATAGCTTAGTAAAGCTATATTTACTAGAGTAATTCTTCTTATAGTAGTTATATATATATCTCTAGTTATATTTACTAGAAGTCTCGTTATTATTATCTTAAGGCTCCTTCTTTACCTTTAGGTAGAAGTATTTATCTTATTCTAAGCCGGGCTTAAACTTAACCTCTAAAGTCTTCTTAAGTAGTACTATTAAGTCTTATAAAATAGAAAGGCCTAAGAGGCTTTATAACTATTAAGAGTCTATAGATATACTAACTATATATTAATAGAGTAAGGTTAGTTCTTAAAGATAAAGTAAGGTTAAGAGGGATTAGTTATCTTACTTAGTTATAATAGAGTATAGAAGTAATAACTTAAATTACTATACTATATTAAGTTAAATATAATAAGCCCTAGGGGTTTATTATATATAATTATATATATACTAGAGGCGCTTTATATTAATTACTTTAATATAATAACTTTATATTAAGTACTTAACTTTACGCGCTTTATCTTACGCGCTTTAATTAAAGTAGTTATATAATAACTATTACCTTATCCTATATATACGCCTAATAGTAATCCTATACTAGCTCCTAGTCTTATTAGAATTATAATACTATCCTCCCTCTTTTAGTTAGATCTACCCTTAGGCCTTAATTCCTAATTAAGTTAGTCCTAACTTATAAGTAGCGTACCCTATACTAGTTATAAGTTAGCCTACTATAATATCTTCGTTAGCCTATAAGTAAAAGCTCTATCTAGTCTCTAAAATCCTTAAAGCTAATTATCTTATAGAAACTCCTTATCTTAAGTATTCTATTTCTAGATCTTCTTATTACGTTATACTAAATACTAATTTAAAGTATACTAAATTTACTCGCCTTAATCGTCTATATATTAGTATATTCTAGGAGTCTCTTAATAAGACTTATAAAGAGTATAAGAAAAAGGTTAATAAAGATAAGGTACTTTTTACTATTATTATTAACTAGTTATTATAAAATAAGAAGATTCTATAATATACTAAAGAGTATACTTATTATAAGGCCTTATACCTTATATTAGAATTAGAGT
This sequence comes from Phaeosphaeriaceae sp. PMI808, assembly GCA_021365335.1. Lineage (NCBI taxonomy): Eukaryota > Fungi > Ascomycota > Dothideomycetes > Pleosporales > Phaeosphaeriaceae > Phaeosphaeriaceae sp. PMI808. Next base: position 28,659 of record JAJTIZ010000289.1, read on the forward strand.
TAGAGGGTAAACTAGATTCTTATTAGACGTTTAATTATCCTAACCTTTCGATTAGTATAGCTATATCGCCTATACTCTAGTCTATACTAGGGTTATTAGATAAATATATTACTATAGAAGGTATTACTTCTTCTATTAGTCCTTCTAATTAAGTTCCTAGCTCTTATACGTCTAATCCTAGTTTTCTAAATTATCTCTTAAACTATCTATTATCTAGATATTATTATTCTATTATTTCTATATAGAGATAGATACTATATTTCTTTCTTATTTTATAAGGAGTTTTTTATAGTTCTAGAGGTTAGCTTCTAGTTCCTATATATTTTCTATATTAAGGTAGCCTTTCTATTTACTAACTATTCTTAGTAGAAATATCTATTTCTAAATTCTTCTTATCCTATCTTATAGTATCTATAGAGATCTTTAACTTTAAATTTATCTTCTTCTTCTATTTTATAGTAGAAGTTTATATATAGTAGTATTTCTAGATTAGTAGGTTCTAGTTTACTTATATAGAACCTTAAGTAGATCTTCGTATCTTTAGGAGTTATAAGGTATATATAACTAGTCTATCTTATAACTTAACTAAAAATAGTCTAACCTTAATATTATTAAGTCCCTTATTTAGTTATTTTATACGTAGCTTTTTTATATATAAATATACTTTATCCCCCTCTTTTAGCTAAGGTACTATTTTTTATTTCTTATTAGTATATTTAATACTACTTTCTTATACTTTAAGTATCTTATCTTATATTTCTTTATATACTTTCTTAAGTTTACTATAGTTACTATTACTACTTATACCTTTAGTCCTAGTAATATTCTTTTAAATAGGTTTAGATATCTTCTATAATTTATAAAGAATAGTATTCTTCCTATTAATTCTAAGAACTTATTATATATATAAGTTATACTATAGGTAGTAATAATACCTAATTATTATTAAGTATTAATAAATTCGTAGATATACTTTTATTATAATTTATCCTTTCTATTTATCTATCTATCTATAGATAATAAGCTATTAATAGCTTTCTTTTATTCCTATTAATACTAATAGCGTTACCTAAAAGTTTAATATAAAGAGCTTATCTCTATTACTAATAATTAACTTTAGTATTCTATATATATCTAATTAATCGATCTAGGAATATAATACTAACTACTATATATATAGTTATTTATAGTTATTATCT